>PYSQ01000021.1:23210-61931 GCA_003049435.1 Nakataea oryzae | reverse complement strand
AGCCTGGAATCTGCGCTGAAGTTACGCCCTGACAGCACTGAAGGCGGCCCCAGCTTCGCCAATCGCTGGGCTAAAGCCACCAGCCAGACCTGCGGCCCAGCCCAGGCGACGGCGGCGAATCGGAGAGCGCTAGAGCCCACATTGAGCGTGCAGAGCCTTGGTCTGAACCCGGGGGAGGGGCCCATGTTCCAAATCACTGGCAGAGACACCTCGAGGGTGGGCGCGACGCCCGGCTACTCGTTTCGTCAAAATGCCTACTCGTCCCCGCCCGCCGCGACCGTGCAGCCGCCGACCAGCTCTCTGCAGCCGCCTCCATCTCCGCCTCCACCGCCAAACGGCTCCAGCGCCGCCAACAAACCACAAAGACCCGGCACAGCACGCGGCGACCAGAACGAAGCATCGCGCCAGGCCAGCCACCACCACCAGCCCCAGCAGAAGCCCGCCAGGGAACGCAAGCCTTCCTTCTCCCTCTCCCGCAGACCCTCGTTTGCGAGACTCCGGCGCGCCTCGACGTCGAATGGGTCCGGCGCCGACGGTGCTGCAGGAGGCCGCAGCGGCTTCTTCGTAACCGACCACTCGACGCCCCCCAATCTCCCCGACAACGCCGCCCACGCCGCCCACGCGACCCACAGGGAGGCCCTGCTGTCGCCTCCCCCCTCGGCCGACTCTTTCTCCAAGATGCTCACCCGCACCGCGCCATCGTCTGCCAACGGCTACACGCCGAGCCAGTTGGCCCCGCCATCCACAGGCGCCACCATGCAGAGCGAGTCTTCGCTGGTCCACCAGCACATCCACGACATGGCCAACAAGAGGATATCGACATTGGACTATCTGCGCAAGGCGTATGTTTCCCAGAGCCCCTAGTTTTCTGTTCTGTTTTTTTTATTCGTACTTCTTTGGCTTGTAGCCTTGCCATCACCGCCCAAGCCGTAGCCCGGATGTTGCCACCCCCTTTACCGTACGCTGACCCCTATCGGCTACTGCGCAGACACGAAGGCCGCGTCTACTGGTTCAACACGCTGCTCTTCGACAAGCCCGACCTCGCCAGGCTGCCCTATTTCGACAGCCGGAAGCTCGGCCGCCGCGCCACCAACTACCTGCTCCTCGGCCTCTCCCTCCCCCCCGTCATCGACCTCAACTCGTCCACCCCGACGGAGTTCCTGCGCAGCCTCAACATCCTACTAAGCGAGTTCGAGACCTTCCAGAACCTTCACTCGGAGAACGGGACCTCGGGCGCCTCGTCGCTTTCCCGCGCCCGCATCCCAAACATGTTCCGCCGTGGCACGCAGGGCGCAAAGACCCGGCGCACGTCAGGCGCCAACGACATGGGATTCGCCCTGGAGCCCACCGAGTCCAACGGCGGCGGCTTCGGCGGCGACTATGGCGGGATCGGGGGCTCCGGCGCCGGCGTCGGCGTGGACGACGGCGACGGCAGCAACGCCAGCGTGCTGACGTTTGCCGCGCACGACACGGACCTGCTCCCGGGCGAGGAGTACACGCACCTCCTGACCCCCTCGCTGCCCTTCGACCCGGACTTTTTCGAGACGTTCGCGACGCTCTGCGACGTCCTGATCGACTGCTACACGCGCCTGCTGAGCCTGCTGCCTACGCCGCGCGATTGCAACCAGTCCGTGGCCGAGCTCTTCTCAAAGGCCGACGCCAGGGTCCGCAAGATCATCATCGCGGGCGTCGTCAAGGAGTTTGAGGACTCGAGCCGCAGCGGCGTCAAGAACGAGATCGCAAACGTTGGCAAAGTCGTCCTGGGCGGCCTCATGTGAGGGGCAGATTCGTGTCGTATCTGGTCTACATGAGAGGGCTGTGTTGCATGCGTATCCTTACGGGAATATGTCTATGCACATGCAGGCATTGCAGGCACAGGCGGCTTGGTGGTAGCATGACGCACTCGGCACATATTTTGTTTACTTTGGGTTGATTCGGGCACGGCGTTGACGGGGGTAGCATGACGGGGGTAGCATGAGCATAGGGTTGGGTCTAGAGATTGTGTAGGGCTTGCAAAACCAACATATTCATAATGTCGAAACGAATCTTCGTGTGCTTAGTTTGCTGCGCAGCACTTCCCTCAACCATCGAATGGCAGTTTGGTATCCCATTCACATTTAACCATAAACTGTATTGGACGTTGCTACTAGGACTATCTTACACAGGCTGGAAGGAAAATGATGGAAGAGAGCAGAAATGATAGAAAAAAAAAGGATTTGAGTGAAGTTATCAGAAACCATAACGCATATTGCAATCATCACCAGGAGCGCACCTTTTTACGGTGGCTCCGGTCAGTGCTTGACTCTAATATTTGGTTCATCATGTAAACTTCAGCCCAAAAGGACCCCATCAAAGCTCCCGGTCATGAGAGCCCTCAGACAAAGACTTCCCGCGAAGCCTGGAGTGTAGAAAATAAGGATGTCTGGGGATCTCGTTCGCGAGAACGATGAGAGTGTTGGAGCCCCCTCGCACCAAGAGTAAGCCCCATCGTGTAAAGCCGTGCTGACCGTCTTACTCCCGAAGGAGTCGTGACGGGCCAGGCATGGCTCAATCGCATAACTGTGATGGAATGAACTGACGAAATACTCCCATGCCAGGCTTGAGCGTCCCATGGGCTGCCTGACCATCCCCAAAAATCCACGCCCACCAAGACCAGAATCAGGCCGGACCAAGGTGCCCAGTCGCCGACCCGAAGCGCGGACTCATATCTTCGTCCATTGAGGGCAACAGGGAGCAGCGGCGCGAGGGTGCCGGCGCAGAAACAGCCGAAGCGGGGTGGCGCCCGAGGGCGGAGGGATGGTCGAGGCGGCGCGAGAGACAGCCGGCAGGGATAAGCCGCAGTGCTTCTATGGCGGCGCGTTTCCGCAAGAAGTGTCCGGGGACTTTCCCCAAAGCAGAGGGTGTTGAGACGGCGCAGGCACAGTCTCCGTGTTTTCAGCTTCGAACAGCGATCTTTTGGGCGAGGGGGGCTCGAGGGAAGGAAAAGAAAGAGAAAAACTTTTGCAGGCCGCTCGAGTCGATTTTTTCTTTTTATGGTCGCGTTGCGGTCCCCGCAGAATTAGATGGGGCGTCTGGAAAGGTGGGGCGAGACGTCGAGCTTTGCCCTGCAGCCTGCCACCTCCCAGGCACCCGTCGCATTGCTGACATAACCAGCGCGCGGCTGCTGCTCATTGGCTCGTCAGGTTTCCAAGCTTGCCTTGAAGGATCGCCGACGCGTGCCAAAGCCGTTGCTTGCCTGGAACCGTGTCTGAGCCGGACCATCATCAACGCCACGACGACTTGCGACCTCGACTCTCACGGACCCTGCGACTCTCCCGAGGCTCGTACCCGTAATCTGCTAGCTGGGCATTCACCTCGCCCCGTCGGAGGGCATCTCGGGAACCGCTTGCTGTCGGCGAGCCGGACCAAAAAACACACAAGATGTCAGGCCTCTTCGGGCAGGCGTCGGCGGCGGCCACCAGCACGATCGGCGACCTCAAAAACGACGTGGCCATTGCGAACCCTCCCGAGGACAGCATCTCGGACCTCGCCTTCAACCCAAACCCGACGGACCAGAAGGACTTCCTGGCCGTCGCGAGCTGGGACAAGAAGGTGCGCATCTACGAGGTCTTGGCCAATGGAACCGCCGAAGGCAAGCACCTCTACGAGCACGATGCGCCCGTTTTTAGCTGCGATTACTACAAGGTAAGACTTCTTTACCGGCCTGCGCGACCGGTCCACCCGTTTCCCACCCACAAGGCTGTCCACGCGGAAAAGCAGCTGTTGCGGCAGCACACCAAATGCTAACTCACAATGATCTATGCAGGATGGCACCAAGATCGTCTCCGGAGGCGCCGACAAGATGGCAAAGGTGTGCGACGTGACGACGGGCCAGTCGATGCAGGTGGCGCAGCACGACCGGCCGGTGCGGTGCGTCCGCTTCTACGACAACAACGGGAGCCCCATGGTGATCACGGGCTCGTGGGACAAGACGGTCAAGTACTGGGACCTGCGGCAGCAGACGGCTGTGGGCACCCTTCAGTGCCAGGAGCGCGTCTACACAATGGATGTGCGCGACAACCTGCTCGTCGTTGGCACCGCCGACCGCTACATCAACGTCGTGAACCTCAAGGACCCATCAAAGTTTTACAAGACCCTCCAGAGCCCGCTCAAGTGGCAGACCCGCGTCGTCAGCTGCTTCACCGACTCGGCTGGTTTTGCCATTGGCAGCATCGAGGGTCGGTGTGCTATTCAGTACGTGGAGGACAAGGACAACAGGTAAGCCAACATTTCAGGGGCCCCTCCGTGAGCGAGTGTGTGTACGATTTGGGTACCAGGACTGTACGGCTGACTTTGATTTTTTTTTTGAACAACCAGCTCCAACTTTTCTTTCAAGTGCCATCGCGACCAACCGCAGGGAAACACCACCAGCGTCTACGCTGTCAACGATATATCATTCCACCCAGTTCACGGAACGTTTAGCACTGCCGGCTCGGACGGCACGTTCCACTTCTGGGACAAGGACGCCAAGCACAGGCTGAAGGGATACCCCAACGTCGGCGGCAGCATCACGTCGACGACATTTAACAAGAACGGAAACATCTTCGCCTACGCCGTCAGTTATGACTGGGCCAAGGGCTACCAGGGTAACAACACGCAGTACCCAAACAAGGTCATGCTGCACCCTGTCCTCCAGGACGAGTGCAAGCCTCGCCCTTCGGTCAAGAAGCGGTGAGGTGGGGGCGGCAGTTGCAGGGTGGATGTGGACTGTGGGGGGTGGGCCGGAATTATGGGAAAAGAGTTGAGTTGGCGACGAGTGCAATCTCGAGCTCAGGGGGCTGGCTCTCGCCCTGCGCCGCGGCGCCTTCTCAAAGCTTGGTACTTCTGATCCCGAGGGAAGAGGCTGGGTCGGGGATTTCTCGGTAGGCGAGAAGTGGAGGTCAATCCGGAGTCAGCATTTGCTATGGTCATTGGCGAAGGCGGACCGACTATTTGCAGCCTCACTTGTGGTTTTGGAGGACGAGGAAAACCCCAAAATGATACCACACAAAGCACTATTGGTGCCATTGTACGAGAACAAATGTTTTTAGATAGGAGGTGAAAGCGATGTTCTTCTATGTATCCTTGATATGAGCAGACAGTTCCAGCAGGATACATAAGACGAACTCTACTATTAGCCCTTCATGATATGATCGAAAATAGGTCGGGGAGAGTGGGTATGTGGCCATCAACGCAGAGACCAAAATACACGTGCAACTCCGCAGATGCACGCAAGAAAAACGGAGCTGTGTATCTCGAGGATGTTGACCGTGAGTGTATGAAACCTGCCCGATTGAATTTGGGATGCGTAGAAATCACCATGAAAAAAAAGGGAACAACCAAAAGGGCAGTGCATAAGTTTGAAATAGCATTTGTTGTGCTAACAGAGTCACCGAAATGGTGGGCCTAATTACAAAGCGATACGGCCATAAGAGGCCCTTTTTCGTGTGGCGTAATACACTCTTGCAATAAACAAGATAAAAGCAACAAAATTCCACAGCAAAAGCCAAAGGCTTTCTCGGCTCAAACTCCTAGTCCATCGTCAGGTCATCACGTCGAGGGATGTGGCCAAAAGACCAGATCTTGCCAGGGGTTAGACGGTCTTTGATTTCTGGCCAAGAACGTCGTCGAACATGCCGTGCCACACATCCCTGATCATGGAATGGCCACCGTGCGAGCGTACGGCGGGGAGGGGCTCGTGAGCAAACTTGAGCTCAACACCATCCAGGCCGATGCCCTCGACCTCGGTCAGGGGAGAGAGCACGTTCTCTGGGTGGGCGGCAACGATGCTGATCTCGGCGGCGGGCAGAGGAGCATCAGGAACTTCGGCGGCGAAGGCAGACCTGTCCGGTGTGAAGTTGTCTGGCAAAAGAGGCACGCGGAGGGCCTGGGCCATGTCGGCGGCAGGGCCGAAGTCCATCCTTGGCAGCACGGTGAAGTCCAGGGTAGGCATCTCAACGCGAGCAGCCGGGGCGGCGGTTGTGTGGAAGCCCTGCATCAGCGGCACTATCCTGCCCGGGTTGGGCTGGGCTGTCACGGGCCGGTGGGCGGTGGTCATCCCGCGGCGGGAGGCCTGTTGATGGGTGCAAGCGCCTGGTGTAAGTCAAGACTGGTTCGGCTCACAGAACTCATCCCGCGTCGCGACGGTGGCGACGCCAGATAGGCAAGCGCTGTGCATTGGATAGACCTACCTCATTGTCACTACTCCTAGCCTCGACGCCGAACTCTGAGTGTGCGAGGGATGCTGCAGCCTTGGAGGCCCGAGACATCAGGCTGGGCCGCGCTACTGACGGGCTGGCCGTCAGCGAGCGGGCGAGCTGCGACATAGGGGCGGTGACTCTAGTCATTTTTGATGGCGGCGATCGAGGCGCAAGCACACTCCGAAGTTGAGGGAGGGTATAAGTTGGTGCAGGAAAGGGCGGTATGTAGCGAGGTTTTCGAGTGGCAGCGCCAGTCAAGGTCCAAGTGCCAGCCAGCAGGTTGGTCGTGGCGGTCTGATGTGATCTGTCGTGTTACGCAGGAAGAAAAAGGAACCAGACACAGAGGTGTCGGGCGGCGGCCGGATAAATGGTAGAAATTGAGGGGGAGAGGAGGGCGGTCCGGTGTCGCTGGCGGGGGACAGATGGGAGAGCTCAAAAAACGAGGACGCCAGGAGCTTGGTCGCTCAAACGGAGTGTGAGTGGGAAAAGGGGGGTGGGCGACAGGCGGGCGGGGGAAAGCAATAAGTCGTACTATGCTATGGATGGACGAGGATGATGCAGTCCTCGGATGTCCGGGGATGCTCGACTGGCGCTTCGGGCGGTCTACCAGGAGGTACCTCTGAGGCAAAAGCAGGGCTGCAGGCTTAGCTGCGGGCGGGAGGGATCAAGGGCTGCAAAGAAAAAAACGGACGATATCTGGTTCGATGTCGGTACGAGGGGAGTCGCGGCACCGGGCGGGCGTCACCGTCTTGCCCAGGCGTTTATATACATGTGTGGCTGCGTGGCTGCGTTGCCTGCGCCCTGTTTCAGAGACGCTCCCGCTGCTCGCCCAGCCGAACATCGGCGCAATTTCAACATGGCCAGTACGAGGTCCACGGCCCAGCCGCCCCGGATCCCCTGGCCGGTGGAGGCTTGCGCCGCCGTCAACCAGCGGGCAGGCTGGTGCCAAATTTCCGTTGAGGCGTCAACAAAACGGGCCCGGCGACGCTGGCTGAGGGCGTGGTTCGTGGTACGGACACGATGGGAGGCAGGCCGCGCGCCCCTGCCCGTCCGGGGCCTTTGGTACCTTGGTTTGGTACCTTGACTTGGCACGTACCTTGGTTGTTCCTGTTGGGGAGGGGGGAGCTTGAGCTCGGGCCAGGTGCCACCACTGCGCCCGAATGCCGCAGCGGCGACCAGCGGTCAGCAGCTCCCGCCCGTGTTGCTGCCCTGGCTGCGTCCCAGCGCGGCCTAGCGCCTGCCCTGTCCACGCCCCGGCAGCTGTGGGACAGGTCCGCTGATCTGCGAATCCCATGATCCAACCTGGTTACTCGGGTCGGCAGCGAGATTTGGCAGGCACTTGCCTGCAAATCCCCACGAAATCTGGCCATCGCCATTCAATATCCCCCTTGCCGGGAGAGTCGCCAAAGCAACCTGCATGCCACATTGGCTTGGCAATTCGTCTTGTCCTCATTAGTGCCTGCTAGCTTGTCGTCTTGGCCAATCTAGTCCCCTGGAAGCTGCCTCCCATGCCGCCCCACCTCTCTGTCTCGGTCTCTCTCCCGCCCTATCCCCAATCCGCCTAGCTATGTTGGTAGCCCAGACTACCTCGCACGCGTTTTTTCAAGCCAGGTGTCTTTGACGCCCTCCCATACGATCCTCCCAAGCTCCCCAACAGCCTTCTTTTCGCTTCTCATACGCCACCGTCAAATCTCCCCGAGCACGTATCCAAACCACGCCACACCCCAAAACCCCCACTCCCCCAGCCTCGACAACTGCCACACACCCCTCTACATTGTTCGAAGCGCACTGTCGAGGAACCGGTGGATCTTGTCAAAGGCGGCCGGTGCCGAGCAATGCAGCGACCAGTCGTGCCCCGCGTTGGTGACCACGACGGAGCTTCGAGTCGAAGCGTCTGGAAACAGTAGCGCTGCCGTCTGCTGGTTGATGATGTCGCAATCACCGGCGGCACACGCAAAGTGGTCCTTGTCGCCGTTGACGAACACGACCTTACCCTTGTATCCATGTGCCGGCAGCGATGAGGTGGCCGCCTCTCCTGGCGTTACTGTGTCCTGCGTCGCGAAGTCGCGCGGCGGGATGAGGGGGTTGTGGCCGCCAGGGTAGTAGAATGCGTCCCGCCTCACCGTTTCGCTCTCGAACGTGAGGTAGCCCAGCGGCATTGCCGACGGGAAACGGCTCGGCTGCAGACGTCGCGCAGCGCCGAGGACGAAGGTGTCGGTCGGTGGGACGGTGCCGCCGATGCCTTGTCCGCTCATGACCAGGGCGTTCACGTCGCCCGGGTGCAGGCGAGCAAGTGCCGTGCCCATGGAGCAGCCCAAGGAATGGCACACATATGCAATCTTGAAGCCTCTTTTGAGATTAAGCCCGGGAACCAAGATGCCGCCGGCGTGTCCAAGTTTATTCACGCCATTGCGGATGGCCTCGATGGCCCTGTGGATGAGCTCGGTCTGTAGTGCCGCCTGCACATACTCGAAAGGGTCGGGCCGCTGCTTGTCGGTACCATGGCCGAGTCTGTCGAGCGTCAGGGTGTGATAGCCGCGACGGGTGGCATAGGCGACAAAGTCATTCTCCTTGACACCATAGCCCCTCCAGATCTCCTGACCATAGGTGGCTCCTGAAACCAGGATCTGGAGCACATCCTCTTTGTGACGCTGCCACGAGAGCGAAAGACAGAAGGTGCCGCTCACGGTGAAGTTGCCGCCGACGGTGCGTACCGGACCGCCTGGCGGGATGCCTCCGCCTGTCAGTGTCGCAAGGCTCCACTGGGTGATGGCGGTTTCGTTTTTGGGGTCCGGCGGGTTGATGAAGACCTTGTTGTCGGCAGAGGCTTCGACCTTGAAGGTGACTGGAAAACATGAGGGCTTTCCGGGAAGGACAGGGGCACTCAAGGCACCAACGAGCAGCAGCAACGCTATGAGGCTGGTCAACTTGAGACTGCCCATTATTGATGGTTCCGGGGCTTGCTTGTGTGGCGATGGAGGAGGAGGGAGGGAGAGGCCAGGTCAGCGGAAGAGCATGCTGCCCACGGTCTCTTGCGTGTCCCAAGGTGGCAGTGGCTTGGATCTTTATACGCATCCCCGGCTTCTCGTCTGCCTTGGACAAGAAGATCTGTTAGTATCAGCATTGCGACAGCCTGGCCTTTCGGAGAATGGACCGGTCACCCGAAGAGTCTCTGAAAGGGCGTCGCTTCGCAATATCCGGACATACAGGCAAGCCATGTACGTGATGCTTCAGCCTTTCCTGTGGCATGCAGCCATCAGCTTGTCTCAATACTTGGGTCGTCTGCCAAAAAAATCGTTTCCTTGTCCTGCAACAACCCTGGGAGCTCAGCCGAGGGCCGAGTTCCCTGCACGTTTTGCCTTGCTATTGTTATGCTGGTTTCTTGTAGTTTTGCCTGGTATTGTTGTGTCGTTTACTTGGACGTTTTTGAAAGCGCCATTGGGTGTGGCTTCCTTGGTTCTTGGCTCCCTAGGAGGGCTCTGCCGGCAGCCGGCTGATTGGTGGGGCGGAAGTCGCCGCCAGCTGTGCCTCGACAAGGCAGGAGGGAGGCAGCTGCAGCAGAATACGACCAGTGACGGGGAGGGGCTGCCCAGCTTGGTTTCAATCCTGGAGACTGCCGTTTAGACCGCAGCTTTTTAGAGGCCATACGTTGCGAGAATACCAGGCGACAATCCGGCCGCCATTTTTCATCTGCTGCTCGGCCTGCTTGATATTGTGGCGCCGTTTTCGGCGAGGTAAGGTATGTAGGGGTATCCGGAACCCTGTCTAGCCTATCCGTAGAGACGCGATGCCTGGCATCCCCTGATTCCATGCAGGCGGAATTGCGCCATTGGAGCACGAACGGTCATGTCACACAGACGTATGCACCAACCGCCTTATCGCCGGTTTCTGGACCCAGACGGTTGCCCTGTCGGGGCAGCAAGTCTTCTAATACGGACCTGGAGAATTCTTCGGGAAGGCGGCTCCCTAGAGCTCCCGTCGTACACGCCGGTCGGGCTCTCCGGGGCAGCGTCCCACAACCATACTTGTTGCAGTTGGCTGTTGGTTGTTGGTATACTTCCATTTTTCTTCCTTTTTTTCTTTTTTTTTCTTGTCTCTTTTCCCGGCAAGGTACGGATGGATGTGGCTGGTTGCCATGAACGGACGGCGTGCCTCTTGCCAGTCCCGAAATACGGTCGTGTAGGGTTGTCTAGCGGTCCTGCCAGGTCGCGATAGTCTCGAGACGTGCATCTGCAAGCGCATGTGCTGTGTGCGCTGGCATCCGCTAGGAGAACAGTGCTTTATCGCCAGATCATGGCTGCTGTTGGCGAGCTGTGACGGACCATGCAAGGCCGTGGAGCTGAGTATTCCCATGGCCCCGCCCGGCACAGCCGACAGGGAGACGAGATCATGCAACCCAACTTCATCCAAAGGGTCCACCGTCGCGGGTAACATCGCGAAATGCTGCTCCGCCGTAGTCGCGCCAAGCGGCCGTGCGCGTTGATGGGGCCGGCAGGCGATGGCGATGGCAGCCAGACTTGTATATAATAATAATAATAATAATAATAATAATAATAACTAGGAGCCGTGCCTCGTTGCTGCCGGGAGGACGAGAGCGGGCTGCTCTCTTCCTCTCTCTCTCACTCACTCCCTACGTCCCTCCCAGCCACCCAGCGGCACCCGATCGAGGCAAGAAAGCCCCCCCCTCAGGATGCATCTCCCAGCCTTCCTCCTCGTCGTCCTCGTGGCGGCCCAGGGGGCCGTGGCCACGCTGCCGGTCCGCATCGTCAGCTGGAACATCCGGTATGCGGCCAGCGGGCTCGAGCCGAACGAGAAGCCGTGGTGGGACCTCTTTTGCTTCATCTGGAAGAGCCGGTGCCGCCACTACCACGTCTCGGCGCTGCTCAAGGACCTGCAGGGCTCGGCGCCCGAGGGGGCGCCGACCGTCATCGCGATGCAGGAGGCGCTCGACAACCAGCTCGGCGACGTCAAGAAGGCGCTGGGCGGGGACTGGGACCACGTCGGCGTGGGCCGCGACGACGGCAAGAGGAAGGGCGAGTACTCGCCCATCCTGTACAAGACGACGGACCTGCGCGTGCTCGACTCGGCCACAAAGTGGCTGTCGCCCACGCCCGACGAGGTCTCGTTCGGCTGGGGCGCGGGCAGCCGCCGCATCACCACCCTGGCCGTGCTCGAGCACGCCGCCACGGGCCAGCGGTTCCTGCACGCAAACTGCCACCTTGACAACGTCTCCGCCCAGGCCCGGAGCGAGGGGATCCTGGTCGTCGTCGCGCAGGTCAAGGCCATGCTGAGCAAGTGGGGCCCCTTGTCCGTCTCGCTGACCGGCGACTTCAACTCGGCCCCTTACGCCGACGCCTTCAAGACCCTCGCCGACTCGGGATTTATGCAGGGCGAGCTGTACGACCTGGCCCAGCCCGACAAGGTCGTCGGCACCAACACCGTCACCTACACCACCTTTACCCCCGCCCAGGGAAACGCCCGCATCGACTTCATCTGGCTGGGCCCCAGGGACGGCTACAACTTCACCGTCCAAAGGTACGAGATTATGGACAACCTGGTCGACGGGGTGCTTGCCAGCGACCACAGGGCCGTCGTGGGCGATGTAACCATCAACTAGTACTTGACGAGCCGTCACCTATCGCCCATGTTCCTGTGTTTATGTGTTCATCTAACTGTAATAAATACAACCATCTGATATGCCGACATGGATCTTCTCCTTGACCGTACTAATGCCTTCCATTCCGCGTTGCCATGGGCTGTTAATGAGCTAAAGGACTCTGCAATCTATCAGAGAGGGGAGAGCAGGGATGCTCCCCTTTAACACTCGGGCGAATGACGCAGCTGCGGGAAGCATCTCCCATCTCGGGGAAGCTGTGAGGTATCAATCCCAGGCAGGCGGTATGAACCTACCCAGCTAAGCGGGCATGGGTAGGTGCTTTTGGGTGCCTGGGCTTCCTGGATCAAGCCTGCAGACAAGTCTCTCTCTTGACAAAGGCCAAGTCATTTACCCTCCCCGTTTCCGCTGCGACAGCAACAATTAGGAATCGAGCCAGACCCGTCTGCCCTTGGAGACTGGCACGTCACCAAGGCCAATCCATACCTGTGAGCTGGGGCCAACCCCGACATACCTACCTGCCCAAGCCACACGACGTGGCCACACAAGCGTGCTGACACTTTGCCAGCCCACCAGACCAGCAGGAGATCCTCATCATCGTCATCATCAAGGAAAAGCACGCGGCAGCAATGGCGCGGATCCTCTCGAGGGCCTCGACCCTGGCGGAGCAGGTGGTGGTGTTCAGCCTGGGCATCCCCGCGGCGCTGGCGGGCTAGGCGTTCGGCTTCGTCGTCGGGAACTGCGTGAGCCTCGAGAAGAAGTACCGCCACATGCAGGCCAGCCTCTCGGCCGGCGGCAGCAACAGGACCAAAAGCGGCGGCGGCGGCAGCGGCAGCAGCATCCTCGACACCATCGACGCGCGCAACCGGGACGTGCACTGCCGCCACTGCTGCGACTGGTGCCCGCCGCCCCCGCCGCCCGGGCACTGCGGCCCCGACTGCGACCTCTGCCGCCCCGCCGCCTGCGCGAGGTGCGGGGCCGCCTGCGCCCGGGGCTGTTGCGCCCAGGGGGTCGTGGCGGCCGCGGCTGGAGATCTGGGGGACGCGGGCGTCGGCCTGGACGGCGAGGTTGAGCCGGATGGCTTTTATCCTAGCTTCTCGTCTGTTTCCAACACGGTCAATCGGAGCCCCGTGGAGTCTGGCTCTGACGACAGCGTGGAGAGCTTCAAGAGTACTTCTTAGGGGATGGAGCCCGCGAATGTTGCATACATATAAGAGCGTTTGTCCTCCATGGAAGGATACGATTGCCAAAGCGGTGGTTTCCAGCTTGATATTCTATGTTGCCCAGCGCTTTTAGACCAAGAAAAAAGACACTGCTGGATTGAGACGAGGACAGAGAGAGAAAGAGAAAGGGAGAGCGAGAGCAGAACCAGAGACCCGAGACGTCGCCCTTACAAATCAAGAATGAAACGTATATATATGTGCGTTTATTTTCGCTATCCCGCTTTTGCCCACGGAAACCACGACAAGACAGAGATACACCGACCGCAACGCAACGCCACGCTTCCCAGCTAGTCGTCGTAGCCCGCCTTCATGTTTCCAAGCATTCCGTTGGTGGCGGCTCGTCTCCTCTTGCCCACAACCTCCCTGATGAACTCGGTCATGGTGAAGCCCCAGTGGCCAGCAACCATGGCGCCGCTCAGGATGTTGACGACCTTGACGAGGAAGAGCAGGAAGGTGTCGCGCGACTCCTCAATGTTGAGCAGAACGGGCTCGATGTCGTACTTGCAGAAGATGCCGGGAATGGCGCGCTCCGAAACCTCGGCGTTCTGCTCCGTGACGGCGTACTGGTTGGTGAAGATGGTAGAGCCGAAGCTGCCGGCCGACGACCTGACGCTGTAGACGGTCGGCACTACCGACAGGAAGTACTGGAACTTGTGGAAATGCGTGTTGGCACCGTTGATGGTCCTGTCGAGGGGGTTCACGAGCGAAGGGTAGAACTCGCCAAACGAGAACTCGTTGATGATGTGGGTGAAGTTGAATGCTGGCGTTGACGTTTGCTTAGTGTATATTCAGTAGGCAGGCAGAGATGGGTGGGTAGACAGCAAAAAAGGGGAGACGGATGGGGGTACCCACCATTGTGGTCCAGATGTTCGCCAAACTCCATGTAGCCGTGGCCCCTGGCCGTGATGTGAAAGTCGCCCTGGACCTTGTTGAGGTCCAGGCTACCAAAGATGCGGCAGCTGTCGGGGGTGGAGCCCCAAAGGCGCGGGGTCTTGCCCCAGCGGGCGCGCTTCTTGCCGAGGGCGACAATGTCGTGGACGTGCTCCTCGCCGAAGCCCTCGTCGTGGCCGTCGTGCTCGAAGCCCTCGTCGGTGATGAGGCGGTTGTGCTTGTCGCGGCCGAGCTTGTGGACGCCGTTGCCGTCGACCCACTGGGACCAGGCCGTGGGGTCCATCTTGAGGCGCGAGGCGGCCAGGATGCGGTCGCCGGCGGCGTCCTGGACGTTGACGTGCAGGTCGTCGCACTTCATGTGCACGACGATGTCGAGGTTGATCTGCATCGAGTGGCCCACGCCCTTCTCGACGGCAAACGTGTGCGTCTCGACGCCGCGCCACCAGCGCGCCAGCTCCGACCACGTGAGGATGGCCGACACCACCAGCATGGCCACCGTCCACTTGCCGCCGCCCGACGTCCGCGTTACATACTGAGGTTTTGACTTGGCTGTGGAGCACGTGGGCGCATAATTGTCAGTCTCGTCTGCGGAGGGGGCATCCGCAGCCACACACACACACACACACACACACTGCCTTGGAGAGATGTCTAGACGTACGGAATGCGTCAAACGCGCTGACAATGTTGCTGCCCGAGGGCGCAAAAGGATCGTCCTCCAGGTGGCTTTTCTCGTATCCATTCATCATCTTGCCGGCGGGAGGGAAGAGTCCCTGCTCGTTTCTTGTTTGCGTCCTCTTCTTCTCGCTGCGCAGAAATCAACAATAAATCACACGCTGTGTCACCTCCAGCGCCTCTGTGACATCTGCTTGGGAACGTAGCGCCTTGCCCCCCGGAACGATATTGTCGTGTGTATCTCTCGGGTTCGGCTTCGCTTCTGGGCGTCGGCGTGGTTGGCCACGGGGTGGCGGCTCGTCGTCAGAGGAACAGTGGGAGGCCCGCTACCACATTGCAATCATCAATGCCGCCGAGATATGAAATTTCGCTGCCGAGGGCGACCGGGACTGCACGAGATGTGTGTCGTCGTCGTCGTCGTCGTCGGGGTCGTCGCCGTCGTCGTGCGAGGAAAAGAGTTCGGGATTGGCCAACGCTGCAATTCAAGAAGGCTCTCGGGTCGGCTCCGCGCGCGTGAACCACTCAAAGTCCCTGAGGACAGTTTTCACCACCAAACAGTCGGCCGCCTGTTGACCCCTGGACTAGTGAGCCCGTCTGATTGGCGCGACTTGGGCTGCACGTGTCAGGGATCCTACCCTCCGCGTGGAGTGTGCGTTAAGAGACCCCGCAGGGGGTGGGTTTAAAAGGTTGATGTTAACAGCCAAACCCTAACCCTTCACTCGAACCGGTCCTTGAAGTGGCTTGAGCTGCATCTTTGTCATGGCGACAAGAAGTCAGTTTAGTCTAGGCTAGTCTGCAGGCACAAAGACGCGACAGACACAGAGCATCAGAACGACAGCAGCAGAAAAAAAGGACGTATCTCATGATCTAGTAATACAAGGAATCGTCGCTATAATGTGCCAATTTCGACACAATGCCAAGGCAGCTTGGGAAATCCCAAGCCGACAGCCCCAGAAGGGAGAATTCGCCTGGGGGGTATCAATACCGCTCGATAATATATTCCCGCTGTTGCGCGGCCGTCATGGGTTCTAAAAGCCGCATCTCGGCCCGCTTGATCTCGACGTACCGCGCAATCAGGTCGGGCGACAGCACCTCGGCCATGCGCGCATCAGTCTCGAGCGCCCCGAGCGACTCCTCGAGTGAGGCCGGGAGCGTCCGGGTGATCCCAAGCTCTCGCCTGGCCCCGTCGCTCAGGCGTGCCGGGTCGACCGTGCAGTCGCCCCAGGCCAGCGCCTCGCAGTCCCTGACCCCCGCGACGCCGCAGCCGAGCACGGCGGCCATGGCAAAGTAGGGGTTGGCCAGGCCGTCGAGGCACTTGAGCTCCCAGTGGCTGCCCTCGATCTTGCGCAGCGGGGTCTCGCGGTTCTGCGTGCCCCACGCCACCCACCGCCCGCCCGCCCAGCAGCCGTCGGCCGAGGCGCGCTCGTAGCTGGCGGGGCTGGGGTAGGTGAAGGCCGAGATGGCGGGCAGGTGCTGCAATATGCCGGCGTAGAAGCTCTCGTAGACCTCCCTCTCCGCCTCGCTCGGCTCGGACCCTGCCGCCGCCCCACCATCCGCGCTCGGTGCCGGCGTCGACTGGACCGAGATGTGGGCGTGGGATGCCGTGCCGCAAGCGTTGGCGAAGGGCTTGGGGTGCAGCGTTAGCTTGTAGCCGGCGGCCGCGGCCAGCGCCACCAGGGTCTCGCGCACGTGCAGCAGCGTGTCCACGGCCTCGAGCGGCGGCAAGGGCGGCAAAGGGAGCTCGAACTGCGCGGGAGCGCTCTCGGCGTGCACCTGCTCCACCTCCACGCCCATGGCCTCGAGCTGCGCCACCATGTCCCTGATCAGCCGCGCCAGCTGCGGGTTCGTGAAGTAGCGCGAGGTGGACCACGCGTGCCCGTTCGTCTCTGGGGCTCTGAACCGGTCGCCTCCGGCCCCGGCGGGGCGCAACTCCATGAGAACAAATTCCACCTCGAAGCCGACTTTAAACGAGAGCCCGTGCCGGGCTGCCGATTCAACCACCCGCTTGAGCTGGGTCCGGGGACAGAGGGCGACGGGCGAGCCGTCCTGCTCCCTAAAGTCGCAGTAAACGCTGACCTGGCCGTTGATGGGCCCGGCCTTGAGCGAGGAGTAATCCGGGCGGAGCTTGTACTCGCCAGTGGCCGACGCGCTCGGCGCTAGCGTGTCGTTCTGGAGCATGCCAAGCGCGGCCTTGGTGATGCCCACCGAAATGGGCTTGCCGAGCTCGAGAAGGCCTAGGAGCCTCTTGAAGGGAATCATGCGCATTCGAGGGGTTGCAGTATAGTCCAGCCAGCATATCCTCGCGAAGGAGGGGCATGGTCTGCAGTACATAAAGTCCTGCACCATCTCGAGGTCGCTACGCTTCTGGTCCAAACAGGGTCCAGCGCTGCCAATGCCCCCCTGTGTTTCTGGCAGTGACAGGCCGAGTTGATACAGCTTGTTGGAGTTTCTGAACAAAATATCCTTGGCAATCTCTATTGCCGGCTCCCAGCCGAGCTGACCTGCGCACACCAAGCCGGAGAGTACCTAGACGGTTGTGGCATTTGTGTCAGTGGGTGAGCTCTCTGCCTGAAAGAAAAAATGCAAAAAAAAGGAAAATGGTTGTTCGTAAATTCGTTCATTGCCAGGGGACCGTACAGATTCTAATGCTGCTCGCCCCTGCAACATTGCGAGCAAATATGTTTCGGGAAGCCAATGGCCGTCTGTGCTCCAAAGGATTTTGGACCAGGGGCACAGCTCCAAGATTTGGCGCAAGATGGTTTCCTGACCGCCCTGGCTGACTTGTGGGAAAACTTCGCCGATATCAGTGTAGACATTGCTGTAAACGCTGGCCAGGTAGCCGGCCTCTCGCGTGTATGGATAACTCGCATGGAGGAGCACGATGGGCACCGAAGGATAGCTGCGACTTTTAAGGGGTGAACATCCGCCTCGTATCAGCGCGGGCGCACAAAGTTTGATTGTAGTTGGCGATGCAGCTGGGCAGCATGACAAGGTGCAAAACTAGAAAGAGAAGAAGAAAAAAGAAAAGAAACTTACATAAACTCTTGGAGGTGCGCCGGGCTGGACTTGGTCAATGTTATATCGTTGTCGCCCAGCCCCGTGTGGAACTGGATTGGTTTCCTGAAGTGGGAGCTGCACTCCCTGATGAGCACGGCTGTGTGGTGCACAAACAGGTCGTTGAGTCCGTCGTGGTCGAGCCTGGTAAACTTGCCGGCAAGGCCGTGCCGGTGGATAATTTCGTCAAAGGAGTCGCGGGCGGCCGCGATGTTGACGACGCGGGGGATGTCAAGCCCCGTGCGGTAGCAGATGACAGACTTGAAGGCGACGACGTCCGGGTCCTGGATGGCCTGCTTGACGTGGGTGTCGAACTCCTCGAGCATCTGGTCGAAGACGTCGTCGGTCGACAGGGTGCGGTCGTAGCGCCGCGCGTGGCGGTCGATGATGTCGGCGGCGACGGCCTCGATGCGGACGATGCGGCGGCAGGGGCTGCGCACATAGGCGTCGTGCCACGAGAAGCCGTGAACGCGCTCGGGCCCGTCGAGCCCGTCGTCGATGAGCACCGTCTCGATCCCGGCGAGGCAGATTGCCGTCCAGCGGGCGTAGGCGGCCGGGTCCGCGCGCCGGCGGTCGATGGCGGCGACGACGGCATCCCACGAGACCGGCAGCTCGGGCTCGGCGTCGCGGCCGCAGCCCAGGGCGGCGACGAGCTGGCGGAGCGCGCGGCGGTGGGCGAGGGTCTTGGGGGCGTCGTTCAGGGCGTCCCCGGTGGCCTCGCTGGCGACGGAGGCGAGGGGGACGGAGGCGAGGTGTTCGGGGCGGAGCAGGGGGTGCGCGTGGTTGTCTATGGCAGGGGTCGTCCGGATAACACGAACGAGCTCCTGCAGCTGCGCCCTAGTGGCGGCCTGAGGGGCGCCGCGACCCGGGCCGGCGAATTGTAATGTCATGATAAATGGGCTTCTTCTCGAATGTTTCCGACTGGAAGGTAAATTGCTTCCACGCCCAGATCCGGTTGGTCCAGAGGGATCTCGCAGCCCAGCTTTAACAGCAGACGGGCGGCCTGACCGACATGAAAGCGCCAAATGGACGAGGGATTCAGCGCATATCCGTGCCAGCCAGGGCTAGTTGGCGGTGGCCTAGACCAGGCGAGGGCAAGCAAAGGACGCCTCGGTTGGACAAGACAGGCAGACTGATGTGAGCCGGTCGGACCACCAACCGGTGGTGATGACAAGGACGGCCGCCTCACGGCTTGGCAGCGGACCTAGAAAAAAAAGGGGGTTCTCGATCGAGACGGAGCAGGCTTGGCCGTTTTGCTTCAAATGGCGTCCGACAGCGGCTGCTAATGTGCTGTATGTCGAGGGCCGGATCCAGGCCTGGACGGCAGCTCGAGTGGCACGGCCAGATGGAGACCAAGCCCAGGAAACACCAAGCCGGGGAAGCTGAAAGCTTAGTAGCAGCGCGCGCGGCATGCAGGCGAAGGGGCGGGCGAAGGGGCGGGCGGGTAGGCAGGCCAAGTTAACCGCAGGGCCAAGGCGGTGGAGGCTATGCACGAGGTATATGTAGGGGCGACGGCAGGCAAGGGCAGGAATCCGGTCCCAGGTCTAGTGCCTGGGGAATGCGAGCAGCAGCGGCATCAGGAGCAGGAGGGAGCGCCAGGTCAAGGAAGGGCAGTGAGGCCAGACACCACCAATAAGAGGGCCGTGGGGAGGGGGGCGGCAGCAGCAATACCATCAATAGCAGCAGGATCAGCAGCAGGAGCAGCAGCAGCAGCAGGAAACATCTCGCACGTCTCCGGCGCGCCGGACGGCGGCACGCGGGCGGGCTTCGCAGGCCCCCTGTCATACATGTCGGGCGAGTATCCCCTCGTCGCAATCGAAGTATATGCTGGTGGATCGCGCGGCAGAAATGAGGGCAGCGGGCGCCGGGGCCAGAGCGCGGGCGAGATAGCTGCGCGAGGTACAAGCTCGGCGGTTGATTCGGGAGCCAAGACTTCATCGTCTCTGCACAGCCACGCTCGGCGTCGCCCTGTGTCATTGCTCGCGCCGACTCCGCTCCTGGCCTCCTCCCTCCTTTCCCTGCCTGCGCGCGTTGCCGCCTGGGAATGCCGTCCTGCCGGTCCAGCGCACCCTGTCCCTTCTAGTTTCCCCGGCGAGCGGCAGGGGGCGGCGGCGGGAACATGAAACCCAGCCGTCGCCGCCACTGCGGCGCCGTTTTTGCTGCTGTGCTTTGCTGTGCTGGTGTGTTGTGTTGTGTTGTGTGTGCCTAGCACTCGCACCACGGCTGAATTCGCACTCGCGCACTCGGCGCAGCGCAGCACACACACACTCTCTCTCACCACATACCTACCTACACACGCACACACACACACACGCCCCCCCCACTCACCCTCAGGAATTTCAAAGCGGGAGTTTTTGACGGCGGGGACCCACACCAGCTGCGCGGCCCTTCCCCATTTCGAAAGCCCGTTTGATGCAATCAGGAGGGTGGGGCGCGGCAGGGGCCCAACCAAGGCCCAGACCGACCCAGACCCATTTCTCCAGCCAGGCTGGCACAAGCACACAGAGCTGTCTCGCCGCGGGCGGCCTCCCTGCCTGCCTGAGGCGGTGGTCCGGCTACTTTGGCTTTTCCCCCTTCCCTGGCTGTGCGAGGCGAGATGGCCGCGCGCACGAGCGTGCAGCCGCCACTGATTGCGGCCAGACATTGCGCCCCGCAGGGGATGCCACGGCGCTCCGATTTGCTTTTCTCTGCTTTGCTTTGCCCTGCTGCCCTCCACCCCCGTCTGTTTTTTTTCTTCTTTTTTTTTCTTTTTTTTTTCGTCCGTTGTCTCTGCCGCTGTCGTTTCTCTTTGCTCCCGTCGTCCCGTTCTGGCCAAGAAAAGCACCAAACACCACAGCCCACAGCCCAGCCAAAGGCCGGGCTCCGCGGGCGTGGGTGGCCAGCCAAGCCCGTCTATTGCTGGCCTGCAAGCCAATGCATCCCCGGAACAGTTAAAGAGCCAAGCATCCAACAAATGCATGGTGATGTGCGCATCTGGCGGGACCCAGAGATGCTTACCCGGGCAGGTGGTGTATGCGTGCTGAATAGGTAATTTAATGGCCATCGTCGTGGTGTCGGCGGGGTTGGGGTTGGAGGGGGGCGGATGCAGCTGAGGGTGGCTGTGCAGTCGGATTCATGTGCGTGTCGGGTGTCGCGGCCGGCACGGAAAAGCAAGGGCTAGCGGCAGGCAGGCGAGAGCGCCATCTCTGGGGCCAGCGCCCGAGCTGTTGGGCGGAGTGTTTGTTGGCTGCCCTCCAACATGAAGATGGGGATGAGGTAGGGTGTTTGTTTGCAAATGCTCGTCTCCCTGCAGAGGTACGTAACTGGGAGAAAAGGCGATTTCTTCCATTCTGCCAAAGAATTTAGGCGGCTCTGAGATGATTAGGCTTTCTGTCTGCCAGCCAGCGGAGCGTGCTCGAGGCCTCAACGTGCGCATTCGTCGTCGCTGAGTGGCCGCTCGGGCGGAACAGGAGCGCCATTGAGGGTGGATCAAACCAGCGAGGATTTTCTCTATTTATCTGCTGTCAATTTCTATAGTCGGCAAACACAGTGGTTCGGCTCGTGCAACGCGATCAAACGGGCTCAGCCCTAGGCTCCTCCTCGCGCATGTCTCGGCAGCCGGAATCGAAATAAGCATTTCTTGGCCAAGCTCCCGATCCTCGATCGCGTGGCGGGCGAAGGAAACAAGAACGCCAAGCCGGCCGAGACACCAATCATCAGGGCGAGCTGTGCGGGAAGCCGCCCGGGGTGGCCCTCGCGGGGCGGTAACCCTGCGTCCCGAATCTCTTGGCAGCCACTGCCCCAGGATGATGTTATATCGGCTCCATGGCCGTCTGCCTTCCCATCGCCTCCTCTCCGCCCACGTCTTGTCTTGTCCTGTCCCCTTCTGCACCGCCGCCATCGCCCTCCTAGCCTCTCGCGCGACGGCCTCTGCCCTTCCCCAACCACCCTGAAACTGCCAGGGAGGCCCCTGCGCTCCAGCGGCGCCCGCTGCCCTCTGGACCGCCGCGTCACGGTCTTGTCGAATACGGATAGGAGGCCGCCCAGGATTGCGTCGCCCTGCGACACTTCTTGCCAGACTTGTCCCAAATGACGCACCCATTGCGGCCTCTCATTGGCAGCGGTCGCTAGTGCATGGGACCGACAGCGCTGGATGGGGCCCTTTGTCCTGCTCCTCATCTCGTGTCCTGCGCTTATTTCCCTGCTGATCGTCCCGGGAATGGCCCTGTCCCGGGCCAACCCACCACTGGCCTCGTACGTAGCAGCGCCCGCGCCCGGCTATGCGGCTTTCCCCCCTGGGCTGAGAGAGTGGGACAGCGGCCATGCCTTGATAATGCACACGAATCAACCCGCCCCGTCCAGGGCCACCGTCTTGTCTTTAATCCGGCCCACATCCCGCGCCATCCCTTTCCTGCCCTTGGTGTGCCATCGTTTTGGTGGCTGTCGACGGCAGTCTCTTCTGGAGATTTGTAGTTCGTAACCACGTCCGCTCGCTTTTGTTCCGTCCTCTCCTTTGATTCCTTCTGCTTCGTCTTGTCACCCTTCGGGATTTTCGGAGCCGCCGTCGCAAGCCGCAGGGCACACCGACTTATAAACCGCAGAGAGCCTAAACAACATCTGGTCCATCCGTCCCTTCTGCCCACAACGGCTATCTGACTGCCAGATACGACATCTACGACTACGACGACAACCCACCCCCCGAATCCGTCTCCATTTGCTGCGAAACAATGCGAGCCCCTCTCGCGCGAGCAGGAGCCACGGTTCTGCTCGCTAGTGGGATTGCCGATGCCGCATACAGCATTGCCAGCAAAGGTGCGTCGATCGGCGGACTTGGATAGGGAGGCGGGTCGGCCCAGTGCCACTGACCGACGAGAACCCAAGGACCCGTGGGAGAGGGGGGGGGGGGGGTTTGTTTTTTTTAATAAAAAAAGAATTGCTGTTAACATTTTCCTCGCAGCCGATATCAAATCATCAGCAGCATCGATCGCAGCCGATCTGATGGCTTACTACAAAGGAAATCTTCCCGGCCAGGTCCCTGGCATCTTGCCAGGACCGCCACCAGCAGGCGACTACTACTGGTGGGAAGGAGGCGCCTTGATGGGGCAGATGATCGAATACTGGCACTTGACGGGCGACACGACATACAACGACGAGGTCATGCAGGGAATGCTGCACCAAGTCGGCCAGGACAGGGACTACCAGCCCTCCAACTACACCGCATCCCTCGGCAACGACGATCAGGGCTTCTGGGGCATGTCCGCCATGACCGCCGCCGAGCTCGACTTCCCCAACCCGCCCAAGGATCAACCGCAATGGCTGGCCTTGGCACAGGCCGTCTTCAACACACAGGCAGCCCCGGGCAGGCATGACGGTACCTGCGGAGGAGGGCTGAGGTGGCAGATCCCCCCGACAAACAACGGATACGACTACAAGAACAGTGAGCCACACATTTGCCTTGGTTATCGGCCGCCTAGTTTTTTTTGGGCCTAGCTTGAGGTACAGGGACTTACAGGACTGACCTAAATATGTAGGTATCGCCAACGGATGCTTTTTCAACCTCGGTGCACGGCTGGCTCGTTACACTACCAACGCGACATACGCGGAATGGGCGGACAAGCAATGGGACTGGGTTGGTTGCGCCCTCCTGAATTTTTGCTTGTCTTTTCTCGCCATCAAAGTGCCAAGGCACACTGCTAATACGGCTCTGCATCGCCCAGATAACGAGAATCGGTCTGATGGATGCTCAGTACAACGTGTACGACGGAGCGCACGTGGGGACAAACTGCACCGACATCAACAAGGCGCAGTTCTCGTACAACCATGCCGTGTGGCTGCTGGGGGCGGCTCACATGTACAACTATACCGAGGGCAGCGAGAAATGGAAGACGCGGGTGCAGGGCCTCCTCGATACGACGCTCAAAACCTTCTTCCCCAACGACATCGCCTACGAGATCGCGTGCGAGACCGGCAACACGTGCACGACGGACATGCTGAGCTTCAAGGGCTACGTGCACCGGTGGCTGTCGACGGCGACGCGGATAGCGCCCTTCATCCACGACCAGACGCTCGCCGTGCTGCGCAAATCGACCCAGGCGGCCGTCGACACGTGCACGGGCGGCAGCAACCAACGAACGTGCGGCTTCAAATGGAGCACCAAGGCCTTTGACGGCAGCATGGGCGCTGGCCAGCAGATGAACGTGCTGGGTGCCGTCTCGTCGCTGCTCGTCGACGACGTCAAGCCGCCCCTGACCAACCTGACGGGCGGCACGAGCCCGGGCGACCCCAACGCCGGCACGCACAGCACCCCGCACATAGTGTTCGCGCCCATCACCAACGGGGATCGGGCCGGCGCCGCCTTCCTGACAATTGTGGTTCTCTCGGGTGCCGCATTCACGTTTGGGTGGATGAACATGGGCAGCTAGCCCGGAGCGGAGCGCCGGGGCGCGGGCGCGTTGACTGCAGCATGCTTTCTTGGATTTATCTCAACGGCGTTGGTGGCTATTTGGATAGGCTCCCTATTTCCGGCAGGGACCGAAGAAAGTGCTCATAATAAGCAAACATGAGGTTCATGAAGTTATCTGTCTACTACAGAAACATAGCACAGCATATAGAAGCGTACATAATCACAATGGATGAGATACTGCCATGGCATTCGATGTTGGAGCCTTCCTGCCCAGTACTGCCGAATTCTCCAGGGTTAGGGCATAGGGGGCGGCTGTGCTACAGTGCTGGTCAGGCTCTTGGCGCATGCAAAAAAAAAAAGAAAAAAAAGAGAGAAAACTCCCCCCCCCCTTGGATGGGGCCATCCCAGAACCAACTGCACGCAGACAACCAACCAACCAGCCTTTTTAGGCAAGCCCGCATTCAACAATCTGCACATCGATTACGGAAGCCCTTGACGGAGGTTGAATCAGGCAAGGCAGAAAGAAAAAAAAAGAAAGAAAAGAAAAATCAACACTTGGTAGGTAGTCAGACTGCGTGCAGTGGCGAGCGCAATGGCGGCGCTCCCAGACTTTGGCGACACCAGCCGGTTCCCGACGTTCGCCAACATCCCCGAGGCCGGCGGGGCCGAGGCGGAGCCGCAGGAGCCCTGGTGGCTGCTGGCGCGGATCAAGGACGACATGACGATAACGAAGCCGACGCTGGTGGCGCTGGACCGGGCCGGGTCCCCCTTCGCGCTCCTGTTCGAGGGCTTCGACCGCGACGGCATCGACCTCAAGGCGCGGGGGCTGAAGAAGGGCGCGACGGTGGCGGTGCCGCGGGCGAGGCGCACGCCGCCGGCCGCCGAGGGCAAGCGCGGCTTCGTCAGCGTCGCCAGGGCCGACGCCGCCTCGGTCAGGGCCGTCCCGGGCCCGCTCGAGAGGGTGCTGGAGCTGGGCGGGGCGGCCGCGGTGTCGGGCGCCGGCTGCTCGACCTGCGGCGCGGCGGCCGACGGGCAGGACGGCGCGACCAAGCTGGCAAAGTGCACTGGCTGTGGGAGGGCGAGATATTGCGGCAAGGTCGGTTTTTTTCTCTCTTTCTTTTCCCTCCCGCATTTTTTTTCATGTCCGTATTTTGTGTGCTGTCTGCTCGGCTTTTATCCTGCCGTCATAATTCTCTCCATTTGCTGCACCACAACAGCGACTTATCCCTTTGTCTCCATCACAGGAATGCCAGGTCAAAGGCTGGACCGAAGGCCACAAGAGCGACTGCAAAATTTACAAGGCGCTAGATTCGATATTCGGCCCAAGCAGCTAGGCCCGAGTCTAATTAGACTAGCTACATAGCTGGTTGGCTGTCAATCCACAACTTCAGCCAAGATCCATCCATGATGTCAAAGCGTGCGCTGTTGGTAGCACGGCAGCGAGCGCACTGTGATCTCTAGATGTCATGTGTGTCACAGAGGACGATCCTCGGCAACAAATCCCGGCTGTAAATGCCCGGGCAAAAACGTCCGGCACTTTTTTCTGGGCAGTAGATCATAGATCAAGCATAACCAGGTTGACGCGGCGTTGGGCTGGCCAGGAGGCCTTGCAGAGCAACATGTCGGCGAATGGCAATTTGCCCACGCATGGCCAATCTACCAGCCAGTGCTGGACTATTTGGTCCGTTCCTTCCATTCTTGAATCAATTCCGCAACGCGCGAACGTATCAATGATATCACTCGGGCTGTCTGCCCGCCCGCGCCTTCTGCAACATGAACCTCGCACCTTGGATACTGCAGCTGATGCGGGCGAATCACTTCGCCATCCCTCTCTTTGCTTCTTCTTTATCTGCCCGCCGACCCGTGTCCGCCTGCGTTCTTTCGTGCTTCTTGTGCAGTAATCAATCCCCTTCTCGTCGCAGCCTACACAGCCTTCGTGTGCAGCTACCTCATACGCGCCAACCATGAAATCTCACGAGGACACGGCAGCCAGGACGTCGTACAAATCCATCACAAGATTCGACCTCAAAACCACGCCCCAGCACACCACTGGCGTCGAGGGCGCTTCAGAGGGTGGCCGTCGCCATGGCCACTACGCGGAGCCCCTGGACCCGGCCTTTGTCGCCGTGAAGCCCCGCCTTGACGCGGCCGCTAAAAGCCTCTGGGACGTGCCCGACCGGTCCTGGAATACAGTGCGCGAGGTTTTGAAGCGGCGGTCCGGAGAGCAACAGACGGCGCATGACCCTGCCGATATCCAAGTCTCCCACTCCACCTTCGAGGCCAGGGATGGAGCCGAGATCAAGATCAAGATCATGGAGAGGGCGCCATCGGTCTCAGAGGAACCGCAGGCGACAGGAAATGGCCCCTCGCTGCTCGTAATGCGACTTCACGGCGGGGGCTGGTGTCTAGACCCGATGAGTGCCAGCGAAGAGACTGAGGACAGACGCATTGCTGGGATGCCAAACGTGGTCCTCATCAGAGTGTCATATCGGCTGTAAGTGCCTGGGGCTGTTGGCGGCCGTCGATGGCTGCTCGTTCTCTCTGGATCTGGGCCATATCACTGACACTGGACTGCTGCCATACAGAGCGCCCGAGTACGTCTACCCACAGGCTCTGCAAGACTGCTACGATGCGATACTATGGGTATGACATTCAACCTCACCCTCTTCAAATCTCGTGCTGATAAACCGCCATCAGTGCAAGCTCAATGCCGAGGATCTGGGTGTTGATCCAGAAAGGGTGCTCCTCATCGGGAGTGACGCGGGCGCAAGTCTCGTGAGTTGTGGCTGTACTCTTTCTCCCGATTTTAGGAATCACACCAGCTGACACCATCTCAGGCTGCTTCTGTTGCTCTGAGGGCGCGAGACAAGGGTGTCACTGGGATTGTCGGACTGGTTCTCGGATTCCCCATGACCTGCCATCCCAAGTTTTATCACAAGAATCGCCTCGAGCTCAGGAGTTACGAGCAACATGCCGAGGCCACTACAATATCGGCTCCGCTGGTGGACCTATTCTATGACGCCTACGTACCGGGCTCGGAGGAGGTGGCGTTTCACTCACCATTATTGGCACCGTCGCTTGCTCACATGCCACCTGCGCGTAAGTGCCTGTTCTTCTGATGCACTACCATCGGGTTCTATTCATGCTAACCCCGAGCTGAAGTCATTCAGGTTGCTGGATTTGACCCCCTCCGTGACGAAGGAATTGCCTTTTCGGAGAGACTTAGGGAGGAAGCTGTTGCCTCGGAGCTCCACGTCTACAGGGGCCTGCCTCACCGCTTCCCTGAAGTTCTCCCGGACCTGCCCCAGACGCGCGAGTTTCACGAGAGACAGCAAGGCTTCATCACGAAGTGCGCCAATCGAGAGGGGCTGTTTGCACAGCGACTGGGTTAGCAGAGACTCGGGGTTTTGAGGGGGAAAACGTGAGCCAAGAAAGGTGCTTTCGTATTATATTTATACGAGTAGCTCGAAAAGCTGCGAAATCACTCGACCCCCAAGCCAGAGATCAAGGGCAAGCAAGACACCAAGAAAAAAGCGCATCTCAACCACTCATGTAAGCTCGACATTAAGAACAAAACAAAAAAAGAAAACAAATCCTCACAAAACAGAAGATCAGGGCGAAATGGACCCGGCGTCTTCGGGATGATCCATCTGGTACTCGATATCAGTTCGCATGGTGTACTTGGTGCCCGACTTAACCTCGTCTCCCGAATGGTATAAGCGCTCGTGCTGGAAGATAAGAACACGGCCGGCTTTGGGATTAATATCAATCCTCCTCTTGCAATCAGGGGATAGGAAGCAAGTTGCGCCACCCTCCAATTCGGCAGCATCACCAACCTCGGCCTTGGAATCGTTGAGGTAGAGGTGGAGCGTGTACCAGGTCTGAAGAATCTTGCCGCCCTCCTGCGACGTATAAGCCGAATCGCGATGGGCTGGACAAGGTCGTCGACATCAGCAGGGGTCGGCGACAGGGGGGCCTTGAGCCTCCCCGCGAGGGAAAACATGCTCGAGGCGACAGCGGGGGAGTGCGGACAACATACGTTTAAAAAAGCCGCCCGGCTGGTACTTGAGGAAGCGCATGCGCCTGTTGATCCTCCGAAAGTCCCACCTCGCGTTGGGTAGGTGGTTACGCGACAAGCCTCGAGGGGTCGGGAGGGCGCGGCTGTTGGGGGTAATCTTGGCGAGGACAATCTCCAGGCCCCGGGCCTGGGCGAGGCGGCCCCAGAGGCGACCCACGACTTCCTGCTGGTCCCAGATTATACGGTCGCCGTTTCTGTACTTTGAATCCCGGACCTCCCAGCCGCCGCCAACATGCACCAGGGCCGGGCGCCAGGGATCTCTTTCTTCTGACATATCTTCCCCATGAGCCGGGGCAGCACCCTCGCCCTGCAGGTGCTTTTGCGGCTCCATCTTTTTTGGCTTGCGAACGAAGCGGTCCGCGTGGGGCACGCTGTCCTCGGCCATGCGCAAGAGCTGCTGGCACTCGCTGGGACTCAGGACATTGTCCAGGACGACGGCGTAGCATCCCTTGTACTCGGGCAAGTCCGTCTGGGCAAAGTCGATGGGTCTGATGGTGATGGGGCGGGCATCTGGCGGTGGGGACGTGATGCTCAGGAAGTCATCGGGGATGGGGACTGGACTGGATTTGTAGCTGGGCTTTATGGGCACAGCTCCGTAGGAATCATAGTCAACGTCGTCGTCCTGGGAGACCCCGCGGGTGCCGGCAGGCGGCTTGGAAGCCTTTCCAAGCCACGACATTACGGCCACGACCAAGGGGAAGGGCGATTCTATGTGCTCTGGGCTGGGCTGGAGCTCCTGTGTTTTGGATTCTCAAGAGCGCTGGGAACAGTGTGGCAAATAGTGATTCAGGAGGCAGAACATGTAGATATGCTCTGGGTGCCTCGTGGTCGGGGTAGCGGAGAGTCCGACGGGCCGCGAGGTGCTTTGTTCAATCTGCCGCTGCTGCAGCAAAGGGGAGAAGGGAAAAAAAAGAGGCACCCCACAGCAGGCCAAGGACACGTCAAAAGAATCGAACGGTGGTGGTGGCTGCCGGTCTCGACCTGATCGGCAAGCACGCACTCGCATTGGCGGCGGGGTCCTGGCCGATCTTAGCAAGGCAATCAGTGTTGGTAGCAAGGCACCAGCAAGGCACCAGCCCCAGGCAACCGCGCAACCAACAGCGGTTGCGAAGCAGCGGTTTCACGGCAAGGGTCCAGAGGGCAGGGTGTGCCAGCCTGGTGGCGCCGCGTAGGGCGGCCGGCATATCCGCGGCGTCTGCCTTCTGCGACCGCGCGCGCACCACCTCTGTCTTGGCCTCCCTGTCAGGCCGCTGGGCTGTCGGTGTGCTGGACAGTGGCTGAGGGCTGAACTGAGGCTGCCTCCGTCTGGCGGGCGCAGGAGCAGGTTTGTGCATGTGCTTGGCTGCTGTGGGCAGGTGGCGGCCTGGGGTGGTGGGTGGAGTGTGGACAATTGTGAATTGTGAATCGACCCAAGCATACATCCATCCACGGAGGAGGTACATGCATCCATACATACGTACGTACGTACATACATAGGTGCGTGCGCTCGCCTCGACTCCCCCAAGAAGCTGGGTGAGTGGTCGCTGGATTAATGGCCCGAATGACCGACCCCAAGGTGCAGCTGTTGGGGGGCGTGGAGCCAAGACGAGCAACCTGATTGGGAATTCGACCGCTCGTCAGCCAAAGAGCTGCTCCAGCCCCAGCGCGGGCGGATGGTTTCCCGAGCTCTGTCGGCCGCCCGCTCTTTCCCCGCGCCAAAGTTGCCGACGGCATTACATACATGATGGGCGGGGGCTCCTGCCGTGTTTGCGTCTAAAAGCCCGGCGGCCAGCCAGGCTGGCTCAACTCGCTGCACACAGCCCAGCCCAGGTCAGTCCAGGCCAGCCACCAGCCACCAAACCGCACCTCTCGTCGCCCGCCCTCGGACACGCCACGCCAACATGGCCGCCCCTCCAGCCCCCGGCATCTACGTGCCCGTGCCGACCTTCTTCGTCTCGTCCAAGGCCGCCGACTACAACGAGCACGCGGCCCCCGTCGACGTCGACGCCCAGGTCGCCCACTCGCTGTACCTGGCCCGCGCCGGCATCCACGGCCTCGTCATCCTGGGCAGCACGGGCGAGGCCGTGCACATGACGGGCCCGGAGCGCACAAAGGTGCTGTCGGGCGTGCGCCAGGCCCTGGACCGCGAGGGCTTCGAGGGCTACCCCATCATCGCGGGCACCGCCTCGCAGAGCGTCGACGAGGTGGTGGAGCAGCTGCGCGACGCCCACGCCTCGGCCGCCTGCCAGTACGGCCTGTGCCTGGTCCCCGGCTACTTCGCCGGCGCCGCGAGCCAGGACGGCATCGTGCGTTGGTTCACCGCCGTGGCCGACCGCTCGCCCATCCCCGTCATGGTCTACCACTACCCGGGCGTCTCCAACGGCGTCAAGGTGGCCGTGTCCACCTTTGCCGCCCTGTCCAGGCACCCCAACATCGTCGGCTGCAAGCTCTCGTACGCCGACGTGCCCGTCCACACCGAGATCGCCCTGAACCCGGCCGTCGACCCGGCCGCCTTCGCCGTCTTCACCGGCCTGGGCTCCCAGCTGTGGCCCGTCGTGGCCGTGGGCGGCGCTGGCGCCATCGACGGCGTCGCCGCCTTCTTCCCCAAGGCCGTCGTGCGCCTCTTCGACCTGGCCCGCCTGGTCCGCCCCTCGGACGCCGAGCACGCCGAGCGCAGGCGCCTGCAGTACCTGGTCGCCGCCCTGTACACCAAGCTGATCCCCTTTGGCACCATCGCCGTCAAGGAGGCCGTCGCCCGCCTGCGCGGCTTCGGCGACCCGGCCGGAACCCGCCCGCCCCTCTGGGGAGGCTTCCCCGACGGCGACGCCGAGTGGGCCAGATGGAAGCCGCTCGTGGACGAGATGCAGGCTATTGAAGCCAAGCTGTAAAGGAAGATTTTTTTTTTAAAAAAAAAAAACAAAGAAAATGGTTGCCATTTTGGGAATATTTTGTATAATAATACTTGGTGTGATCTTTGTTTGGATTCTGTATTGAGGCTGGCGAAGCCAGGAGGATTCAGTTTGCTTCCTGAAATACTCGAGGTATCTTGAGAAGCAAAATCTGAAAAGTTAACAAAAGTTGATTCGGTGTAAAAGTCAGTGTGTGTAATACGAGCCAACTACTTTTCCAACCAAGGAAAATCCTGCTGTCCGTTGTAAGCTGGTAATGCTTCAGGTATGCTGTTTATACTCTGGTGGACAAACGATCTCCTCATATATGTTGTAGGCTGACTGCTGCCGTCCTGAGCCCCGGCCTGTTCGGCTCCGGCTGTTTTTGTTTATCCATCAAGGCTCCAGTTCTGGTGGCACTTGAACTGCTGGCGCTGGATGTCGTGGGACTTGCCATGCTGAAAAGGAAGAGGGAAAAAAGCAATGCTCCCTTTCTAGTTTCTCGGCAGCCCACGAAATTTCTCCAAGGCGTTGGCGGGGGTATATTTTGGCAGTGTAAGCCGCCCTCTTTCTCGCTCCTGGCCGCTCCCTCTTCTTCTGCCCGTTTCTTCGCCCCTATACTCCTCAGCTCGCCTCCTCGCTTCTTTCTGGCCAGCCAGGCGGTGCTGTTGCAGCCCAGCTGCGTGGCATCATCATCAGCCTTTGGTGGCTTTCTTGCACGTCCTAAATAGGCAAGTTCAGGGGCATCGGATCGGGTTGTTGATCAGGAGCGACGTTGCCGCTTGCTTTTGAATTTGTGGGCATTTCTTTTTGGAAGGGGTGAATGAAAAGGAACAAGAGTTGGAGCAAAGGGAGGATGCCAGATACGGCTGCAAAGTCGGTAGATATAAATGGACCGACACGCAATTCAGAAGTCGAAGATCGAAAAGGATATCGGCGTCGAAATGACAGCTTTGCATGGAGATAAACCCGGACACTTCCTGTTGCCTCTCGTGTCGACCGGCAGCTGTTCGTGGCCAGACACAGTTTTCCAGCTTGGCTTCCCCTGGAAATAAGTAAAAAAAAAAGACTTGCAACGGCCGTCTAGTTTTAATATTCTAACCTGCACCATATACAGATCCACGCGCGCTAGCAAGAGAGACCCTCCCGCCTCATCCGCCTTGGGTGCCACACGTCGGACTTGCTGTATACTCTGCAGCGAGGTCTAATAACGTCTAAACAGTAACGTGTACACCATACATCATGCCAAACCGCCCAAGGAATCCACGCTTACAAAACAACAAAGGCTATGCGGCAACCGCAGCTGGGCCGCGCAGGAACGGGCCGGCGGACCTCTTGACCGACAGCCACAGCTCAAACGCCTCCAGCTTGAGCTCAACCTTGAGGAACTCGACCCAAGCCGCCAGGAGGCTGAGGGCGTTGGGCGGCCAGAGCAGCGACCCCTTCTCGCGCACGGCTTCAAGCCGCTCGTGGAAGACGGTGCGCATGCAGTACCGGGCCAGGATCAGGAACGTCCGGACGGGCCCCTGCTGCGTATGCAGGTTCTCATCCAGGCTGCGCGTCAGGTCGTTGGTCTTGAGAATGAGGAGTATCACGCGCGGAACTCGCCCCAGGAGCTGCACCAGGTCCGCCAGCATCCCGTCCTGCAGCGCCCCGCTCATCGTCTGCTTCTCGTCGAGCGATCGCGGCGCGAGCACGCCCCTCGTGGGCGAGCCTGGCGGCACGTCCGAGGAGCTCGGCGAGGCCGTCGCCGACAGGACGCCAAAATCACGGCCCGTAATGGCCGAGACGAAGAGCGGGAACGTCTCGTCCGTCACGCCGGCAACCTCGCCCGCCCACTTGCGCATACCTTCCATATCGCCCTCGACGACAGCCAGCCACATCTTGGCGTAAGAACGCCTAATATCCACGGGGATATCCCTGTAGAGACCGTGGTCGTACAGTATCACCTCGAAGTTGCGCCTGCTGCCGCCGAGGCCGAGCAGGCGCATGAGTCCCCACCTGGAGTGGCATTCGCGCTTGCGGATGGCGATGTTGCCGCCGTGCGGGTCGCAGTGCAGTGGGGCGCCGTCGCCAAAGATCATCTCGTTGAAGAGATGCGCCAGCGTGGCCGAGACCTCGTCACGGTCGATGCCTTCCGAGTCTAGGTAGTCGAGATCGTCGAGCCGGTGGCCCGACTCGTTGGCCATGACCAAGATCCGCTGCCTGGCCGAGACGACCTCGGGAATGACGAGGGGCAGGCTAGGCAAACGGGCAAAGTGCTCGCGCGCGCGGTCGGCGTTGAGAGCCTCCTGGGTGAAGTCGAGTTCCTGGGGTAGCGACAGGTCCATCTCGTTGGAAAGCCAGCTGAGGTCATACTCGGGGAAGAAACGCTTGAGTGTGTCAAAGCTGTAGCGGGTGAGGGCCAGGTCTAGCTGCGTCCACTGCGCCAGCTCGGGATGCTGCACCTTGACTGCCACTCGCCGTCCGCTGTCTTTGAGCGTGGCCAGGTGGACCTGCGCGAGCGACGCGGCCCCGATGGGTTCGCGACTGAACTCGGAGAAGTGATCCCACAGTTCCTGGCCCGTGTCGGCCCGGAACATGGCCTCGATCGACTCGAACGACGAAACGGGGCACTTGTCCTGCAGGGGGATGAAGGTCTCGGTCCACTCGGTAGGCAGGAGGTAGTTCATGGCGCTCTGTGGTAGCAAGGAAGCGATCATGTGTTAGTGTCGTGTGACGAGAACTTCCTGTTTGTCGCCTGCCAGTTGCGTAGCTGAATACTAGTAGGGAGAGGGACGGAGGCGTACTAGATGTTGCCCGAGTTTGATAAATATGCCGCCATTCTTCTCCAAGACCTTGAGTGTGCGAACGGCGCATCTTTTGTGACAGGCACTGAGCTCCTGGTCGTACTCATCGGGGTCCCGGATCTCTTCGCGGGGCTTCAACGTGGAGCGGTAGCTGTGTACGTGACCGGCTTGTCAGTCTCTGGCGGGCATGGCCATGGCGGGCGTGGCAGGGGTGGGGCAGCGCATACTCTTGGATGTTTGTGTAGAGAGCTACGGCAACCCTGGCGCAGCGTTCGGCTACTTCGTAGCTCTGCTTGATGTCGTCAGTGAAGGCCAGGAGCCCCACACCGGCAGCACCGCCAGAGGTGGCCAGAAGCACCGCTCCCCGCCGCGGCCTCTGGCGCGGGCCATATCCTCCCTGCTGCTGGTTTTGCTTGCCGGAGGATCTACCGGGACCGGGCCCGGGCCCAGATGAGGACGAGGACGAGGGCGGGGGCGAGGACGACGAGGAGGCCGAGGCCGAGGAGAAGGGGCGCTTCGAGGGCGACGGGCACGAGACAGCAGCGACGCTGTGCCTGGCAGCGGCCACGGTCTGCAGCGCTCGTCTCCTGCCGGCAGCGGTGGCGGCGGCGGCGGGCTGGCTTCGGCAGGTGGCGCAGGTCCACTCGGGACGCTGTGGCCGGGACCGGGGCCCGAGGCGCGGGCCAATGCGGGCCAGCGACGCCGGGCAGAGAGCGGCGGCGACCTTCATGGTCCTGGGGGCGTCGGCATGCTCCTGCGGTTCGCAGGCGGGATCCGGGTTCGGTCAATTGAGCCTGTCGTCGCAGTGCGCGCGTGGCGGGATTTCACAAGTGCGGGTTTGACAAAGCCCGGGGCGGTGTCGCGCTTTTTGCAGCTCCCAACAATCGATAGACGGGCAATTGTTGAATGGGCATTGGTCCAAGCCGAGGTCTTAGAGCTCCATCCATTTCCCAAAATATCGATGAGTGTTTTTTGCCCGTTTTCTTTTTTCTCTTTTTTTTTCCCTCTCCTTTTTTTTCCCGCCGTCGATCAAATCCAGCCTGATCATGCATCGGAATCGCAGCTGACAGGTACCTTGTACGTAGTTGGCCCCGCACACCGTGCCACCGTGCCACCCACCGGTGGGCTGGAACGCCAGGTGGCAGATCCCTGCCAGCCGAGGCTTCCGTGCTTCCTTTGCCACCACGCGTTAGTAGCCACCCGTCGCGCTACGGGTGACTTCGGAGACCTCGAGACATCTGAAAACGTACACTGGACTGTAGAGTCTCGACCAGGAACATGAACCCCCCCATCTGGTTCCCACATTAGAGATTAGAGACGTTTATTAAAAAAAAAAGTCCAAGAGCGCCGTCTGCGAAAAAGGATGATATAAACCCGCAGCCCTCTTCAGATGCAGCAGCTGAGACGATTTTCTGCCTGGCCTATGCATCCTCTCCACCCGTGAATACATGAACCTGTTTTTTGCAGTCACATGAGCTTGCTAGTCGATATACTCTATGCGAAAATGTGTATCTGTTATTCTTATAGCCTTGCCCCTACTTTTTTTTTCTGTTTCTGACTGAACCTTCTGCCGCCAGTTCTCCAACTCGCTCCCCTCACGCGAGGATGTCTTCGTCAATGTCCAGGTCAAGTGCCCCGATGATGTCGTCGTCCATGAGCGGCTTGTGAATGGTTGGCAGGCCCTTCTTGTCCTTGGAACCCTGCTGCTGCAACTTGGCCAGGTGCGGCAGCAGCGTCTGCTTTTGTGCCCCGAGTTTGGGTGTGCCGCCTGCTGGTGTGCTCGATCCGCTGTCCACGCCGGCCGAAGGTTTTAGCGGTGACTGCCCCTGACTATGGCTGCGCTCCAGCTTGCGCTCGTGGAACGTGCGCTCCTTGAGCTGCGCTTTGCGCACAACGTCTCGGTTGCGCTTCCGGTTCTCGATATTGAGCTGGGCCAGCCGTTCCTGCTGTGAAATGACATTGTTGGCGCTTGCCGCGGCCTTCTTGTTCTGCGTGAGCGAAGTCCTGAATGCCAGTCGCGGAGTCTCAAGGCTCTCAAGCTTCTCTTGCAACTCCTTGACTCGTTCCTCGTTGCCCACCGCTCGTGACTCGGCAATCTCCTGCTCCAGCTCCAGGCGGTCATAGCCCTGGAAACGGGCCTTCAATTTCCGGATCCTCTCGATCTTTTCAGAAACCTCCTCGTTGGTCCAGACGTGGCTCAGCAGTCCGTTTATGTCCTTTACTTTAGCCTCTATCTTGGACTCGGTCGGAAGGGGCTCCCCTTCCACCGTGCATGTGTTCTTGTATCTCCTCCATTCAGACTGATGGCGGATACGAGCAACACCAAAAAATTAGAACACATGATACCACTTAAAGGCCGGATCGCGAGGAGCTGGGAAGCACCTACCTCGGTGAAGGGGGAGTTGGAGCAGGCGATGAAAGGCCAATCCCTAGTGGCCTTGCCATGCGCTGCTGTGACGTACTGGTCCGTGATTATGGTACCGTGTGCGCCATCGGTTGCGTATTCTTTGCCCTTGGCGATACCTGTTGGGCGGCCGGCAAGATACCGCAAGTCAGCCGGGCATTCTCAGACGCGCTGGGGCCGCACCGCGCCCTGGAGAGTTTACCCTTAATAACCGCCATCCGATACACATTCTCACCCGACTCTCGATCGGGCCCGATGGATATCCGCACAAAACAGCCCACCATGGCCCTCTCAAACCCGGGATGGAAGCAGACCTGCCCGAAGCGGTTGCGGCTAAGACGGACCCGCTGTATGTGGTCCAACTCTGCGGGCAGGTCCTCCTTCTTGGGCTCGGCATCCTTGGATTTGGACTTTGACTTGGACGGGCCGGCCCAGTCGACCTCGCTGTCGGCATCTCCGTCATCCTCAAACTCGTCGTGGAACGATGGTGACCGGCCCTTGCGACGCTCATTGTCCTCCTCTCGCTGGCGCATCCGCTCGTTCTTCTCAAGCCTCTTCTTCTTGAGCGAGTCCATGGCCGAGTTGGTCTCGCCGGCACGGGTGCCGCCGATCTTGGTGCGCACCCGGGAAGTCTTGCGCCGGTCGTCCTCAAGGCCCGCGGAGCTGGCGGTGCGCTTCTTTGCCATCTCGTTGTTACTGACGAGCTGCCGCAGGAGGCGGTTCTGATGCATCTTTTCCTTTTCCTGTGCGCGCTCCGCCAAGATCTCCTCGCGCTCGATCTCGCGCAGGCTCATGATGTGGGCTTTCTCTGCATGGCTCAGGAACAAGCCATCCACGGGGTATTTGTCCTCTTCATCGTCGCGGGCTTTACTCTGGCGTCGATCGTCGTCCGAGTCGGACTCGTCCATTGGCACCGACTGCTCCGATCGCGGGCTGGACGGCGCAGAGGATCTAAGCGGTGAAGGCATCGTTAGAGCTGTTGCTGATCGCGATGAGGCGGTAGGCGTTGGTAGACGGTTGCGTGTGATGTTGGCGAGCCTAGGGCAGACCCTAGCCTGACCGCAGCTTTCATGTTGCGCATGGCAAAGATACATCTTCTGGTTTGCAACAGACTGACAAGGCCAAGGTAGCATGAAAAAAGAGTGACACAAAAGTGCTTGTTCCTTGGGGCATCGAGTATTGCAAGAAAGCGAGGGAAGTTGGGAGAAGGAGCGGCTGAGGCCTCGGTGCGGTGGCGCCAGGAAACCTGACTGGCGTGCAAACAAGGACTGGTACTTACGCCTCACCCTCCTCCTCATCTGAATCTCCCGACGCGGCCCGGGCCTTTGGCTTCTTCGCCTTCTTCGCGGAGCCGTCTTTTAGGGTCGATGCGTCCTTGCCGGGCGGCGGAGATCGCGACACGCCGCGGCCCCCGTTGGACACACCCTCCTCCTCGTCCGACGACACGGCGCCGCCGGCGAGGGCCAGCAGATCATCATCAATGTCGGACATGGCGGAGTCTGGGGGCAAGTGGTTGGGGGTTGGCGTGCGCGCGCGCGCGAGAGAGAGAGTGAGAGTGAGAGGGCGTGTGTATGCGCTTCTAGGCGTGTGCCCTGGTTGGCTGGGCCCCGAGGCGCCGCGCCGTTCGTATTCGAACGGTCTCGTCTGCTGCGAGTAGGGATTTTCCAAGGCGAGAAGGACGGCCGCCGCGCCAGACAAGTGCCGAAGAGTGTCGGATGATCGATTGGGGCGCGCTGGTACACCGGAACGGACGTGGATGCGGCGGCAGGAGGCTGCGAAGAATGCACTGGTTTCCGTTAAGAGACGGTTTGCCCAGCGCCCCCAATTGGCGAGCCGTGTCGTTCTGAGCCAGAGGCGGCCGTCGCGACTGGTTGGCGGACACGTGGGTCTGTCGGCCGGGTTCGATAGGGCATCTTGAGCCAATCAACGGCCTTGGCTGACTGGGCTCCCGCAGACCAATGGCAGCATGCAGGTGGTGTGCAGTGTGCAGTGTGCAGTGCCCCACCACCGTCCGTCCAGGCGCCCCCACACGAGCGGCCGATTCTGGATTGAGGGTCCCAAAAGAACGGATCGGGCTGGCTCGATGAAGCGAATCCAGACATCGCCTTATTTGTCGAGACGGCGTTTCTTCGTGCGGCCTGATTCCCTTCACCTCGGCCAAAGGACCGATCCTGCCCACCCGCCAACATGCCTCCGTCGCCGTCGGCCATAGCATCGTGCCTGAGGGCCGCGCGAAGTCAGGCAGTGCTGCCCGTCTGCGATTTCCTGGCCCCGGCTCTGCTTTCCACAAGCAGCCGCAGATGGTTCTCCGTCACATGCCGCCCGCGGGCGGCCGCCACCTCACCTGCGCCCCCGCCACCAGCGCCGCCTGCGAAACCCAGGTACAAGCCGTTGACGCAGGAGCAGCGTGAATTTCTCTCTGCAGCTGTAAGCCGCCCGGGGAAGATGCAAGAGACGCATCACTCGTTGCCAGGGGGCTAGCTAGTCTTCGGTCGAGCGCTAAACAACACCTCCCTGCCCCCCCCCCCC
>PYSQ01000021.1:0-23167 GCA_003049435.1 Nakataea oryzae | reverse complement strand
CTCCAGCTCCGCGTAAATCAGGCAGGCGAGCTGGCCGCCGTGCGCATCTACAAGGCGCAGACGCCGCTGGTGGTGCGGCGGGACCCGCACCTGCGCCCGCTGATGGCACACATGCTGGCCCAGGAGGAGGGCCACCTGCGTACCTTCAACAGCCTGATCTCGCGCCACCGCGTCCGCCCCACAGCCATGTACCCGCTCTGGTCCGCTGCCGCAAGCACTCTGGGATGGGCTACCGCGATGATGGGCCGCGAGGCCGCCATGGCCTGCACCGAGGCCGTCGAGACCGAGATCGGAGACCATTACAACGGCCAGATCCGCACCCTGCTGGAGATGGTCGCCGAGTGGGAGAGCCAAGGCTACGACGTCGGCCCGGAGTTCCGCGACCTCATCTCCACCCTCCGCCGCATCCGCGACGAGGAGCTGGAGCACCTTGACCACGCCGTCGAGCACGACGCCAAGAAGGCTGAGCCGCACTGGCTTCTGACCGGAGTCATTCGCTACGGCTGCCGCGGCGCCATATGGGTGAGCGAGCGCGTTTGATGGGCTGGGTGTCGTCCATGTAGGAAAATCTGTATTCGTTCTTGCTGTATAGTAGACTTGAACATTTTTTTTAGGTGCCTACCTCTAGACATCTGCCCAGGTCTGAATGCATGGTGAGCATATGGGGATATCTCACAACCGTACGTTCATCCGCACACTCTGAACGCTTTTGATTTTTTTTTGTCTCGTTATAATGTGGTGGGGAGTAGCATAAGAGATTTATATTATGGGAAGGAAAAAAACAGCAGCTACAAACTGGTAATTATCCCATCCAATTACCATTGGGCGGGAAAGGTCTGCCTGAACCTAGACGCCTGGTACAAGGATGCATTGGAGGTAGGCAAGCAAAGGAATAACATTCAACACAGAAAGGTCCGCCAAACGGCTCGATCAGTTGCTGTGGCAAATGGTTAGAATCATTAAATATGCGTAAGAAGAGAGACGGAGCAGCGGGATGGAACTTACTAGATCTGCAACGGCGCCACCAGGTCGGCCTGGTAAAGCCAGTTGCCATTGCTCTCCTCCACAGTGAGCCAGTCGTATGGGAACTGCACCAAAGTTCCCTGCAGGAAGCCCAGCACCTCCTCGGCGTCGTGCTTGCTCATCACCTGATCAACCTGGAAACCGCGCCGACTGCCCTTAGTGGTGGCACGTCTGCGACGCGGCAAAGTTCCGCCGCTGCTGCTTCCGCCGCCCTGGTTGCTGGACCCGCTGACTCCTGTGCCAGGCTTCTCCTGCGTCGCAAATGTCGGCCGCCTATCCCTGTTCTTTTCTTTCATAGGGAACGCCGAGGTGTGCTCGACGTTTGGCGTGTTGAGCGCCCGCTCGGCCGCTGCTGCCATCTCTCGATCCAGTCTAGAGTTCTGGCGGGAATGGGCGGGTGTGGTGAACGGGCGCTTCTCGCTGAACGGCCCCTCACCGGCCCTGGTGGCATCCTCGCCGTCGTTCCGACTGCCTTGGCCCCTCATATGACCAGCCATCTTCTCCGAATACTCTGATGCGACCGTCTGCGGATCGGGGGCCGAAATTCCCGGCGCAGCAGATGTTGGCTTGGGCGCGTGGCCGTCTTGCTCCTTCTCGGCCTCCACCACCACATCGGGACCCTTGGCCATCATGGCGTTGTTGAACTCGTCTTGAAGCGTCAGGTACTCGGAGTACTCGTGCCAATTAGTCACCTCCGAGTCAGGCATACAGTGGAACACTCTTCTGTAGATCTTGGTGTTGTTGTCCGCCACCCTCGCCCACACGTCTTCGTAGAAGGAAGAATTCAGAGGATCCAGCATGCAGTCCTTGTGGATATGGGCAGGTCGGATGTCGGCGACAAACAAGTTGGGAGGCCCTTCCTTCATCCTACCGTTCGAATCAACCGACGCGGGAGGACCGCCTATATCGGTATCATCCAGCACCGGGAGTGACGGGAGCTGGTTGACTCGAGGAAGGCCTAGCTGTTCTGTTGTCTGCCTGGTCAAAATGGGCGGCAGCGGGGGCAGCGATTCGCTCCCGACACGTGCGTCAAACGCCGGGAAAGGATCCTTCGAATGATCCTTGGAGGATACCGGCCGTGTTTGTGGCGAGTCCATTGTGGCTTTGCCCTCGGGAAAGACGTTGTGCAGGAGGACTTCGCGGCCGCCGACGACCACACTGTCGCGCCCCTGGTCGAGGCCTCGGCTCTCGGCAGACTTCCACTGATCCGTTCCGTAGCCTTCCACTTCGCGGCGCTGGCTGACCGAGCGAGAGGTCTGGACGGACTCCTGTTTGGATTGCCTCCGGTCCAGGTTATGCTCGTTGTTTAGCACCTCCCAGTCCACGTCGTGGTTGAAACTTGACATGCGCCGGTGCGGGGGCCGCGTCGATGACGAGCTCTCCCCGTGCGGCCCCCGGCTGGACGGAGCATCCGAGTTGTCCGATTCACCATAAATGCGGTCCATCTCCTCGTTGTACTGCGTCTCCTTGTCCAGCTCGCTCTGTCGCTCGTGCTCTTGAATCTCATCCACATCCAGGCCGAGGTGCTCCCGCATCAGACGCAGACGTAGGGTATGGGCAAACCGCCCAACCTGATACGGCTGCCCGGCCATTGTGGACCAGATCATGTCGCGGTCTCTGACGACAGCCGCACACTCCGAATCTCTGGAACCAAGAAGCGACCGTTCGTTGATGTTTGCGGACCCGATGAGAGCGATTCTGTCGTCGACGATGATGATCTTGGCATGGATATAGAGCTGCTCAGTCACCAGCAGGTTGTTAGGCCCGATGCGGCCCCACTGCCTAAGACTGAAGAACTGGATATAGTCGTCCGGCTCGATCCCAGCGGCACGCAGTCTAGCAAAGATGGAACTCTCGCCGCGACAGATGCTGCGGAACTGGCATTGCATGATCAGGCGTACGCTGCTACCGTCCTGCTCGGCAACGTTGCCCTCGAATCCGGGCAGAAGCGGGATTAGGATGACAGCGCGCCAGTCTTCCTCGTTCTGGTGGGCGCGGATGATGCGCTCGACCAGAGCGTCGGCGATGCCGTTGGTGAACTGCACATTCATCGCCTCTCCGCCCGTGATGAAAAACTGATTCTCCATGTAGACAAAATGTTCCGACTCCTCGATCAACTTCAGGTAGGCGGCGTGGATGCTGGCCTCGGTATCGGTAATGCCCAGTGACCAGTTCGACGCCGAACGCAAGATCTGCACCTCGCACGTGCCCGTGATCCCGAGCTCCTCCAGCTCCTCGGGCTTGCAGTCCGGCGGCGGCAGGAGAAAGGGCGTGGGGCGGGTCGGCTTGCGTCCACGACGGATGTAGTTCCACCGCTGCACAAAGTGGCGGGTAAGGTCGCGGGCCGGCTGGCCGACCACCTGCATCGAGATGTCGTGCCATGGCATCCTCGGCGTCACAGTTCGGTCGTACATCTCCTCGTACGGCAGGTTGAGCCTGACAAAGTCCATGACACGGGCGTTGGAGTAGTCCTTGCCCGGGAAGACCTGTGTGTGATCCGTGTCCTTGGGGTAGTCGCCAGGCTCAAAGCCCGTCAGCTTGTCGTCCGCAACAGGGTGCTGCGGGCTGTCCCAGCGGCCGAAGCAGAGGTCTATGCCGCCAACAAAAGCGACAATGTGATCTACGACGCAAATCTTCTCGTGGTGCGCGAAGAAGAACTGGTTCTTTTTGAACTGATGCGGAGACCGCTGCACAAAGATGTTGGGATGCAAGTTGAGCAGCGACTGCTTGGTGTAGTCCGAGTCGATCGGGATCGCCTGCTGGACGTTGCGGTAGATGATGATGAAGATCTTGACGCCCTCTTGGGCCTTGCGCTGCAGCAGCCGGTCAAGCCGCCATTTCTGGCTGATGCAAGCGGGCCGCCGCATGTAGATCTCGGGGCTCAACCACCAGTCGTGGATGTAGATGACGTCCTTGGCCATGTTGATGGCGCGAGACACGTTCCACATGTAGTCTCGCCCATCAACGAGCCACTGCGCGAAGACGCCCTGCCTGATGGGAGCAAAGCTGCCAAATCGATTCTCGCGATGCCACGGGGTTTGGGCCAGCATTCCGGTGATGGATTCCTCAAACTGCTTGATGAGGTGCTGGTTCCGCGCCCAGAGCTTGACCTTGCGCTCAGAGGTCATCAGGGTGACACGATGGTGCTTTTCCGACGCCTGCTCGGCGAGGTCCATCTCCTGTTCCGCTTCCTTGTCCTTGTTCTTCCGTTTCGACGCCATCTGCATGAGCTTGTTCTTCTTGGGGATGATCTCGAACTTGGAGTCCACCAGGTAGACATCGTAGATGTTCATGTTCTCTGGCGACTCGACACAGACGATGTAGCTCTGCCGGACAAGGAACCACTTCCTGCTGTGTCGCTCGATCACCGCCCCCGGCGTCAGGACACGCCTGAAGTCGAGGCCCTTGGCCGACTGGATATGCAGGAAGCACTCCTTGCCGTGGTAGCTCCCCTCGGCCGCCAGCCTCACACCCAGTGCGGAAAGCTCTAGGAACCGGCACAATCGGTTGCTATCCGCCCGGAACATCAGCCACCGCACCATTTCCTGCAGGTATTTCTCCAGCATCCTGCGTTGTTTGTCGACATATCGGTTCCGCGACTGGAGGGCATCCATGGTGCTACCGGCATAGTTGGTTTCCATCCCAGGGCTCGTCACCTCGCCAAGGTTGGTGGCCGACATGTTCTGGCGGCCCGGGACTGCGCTTTGGCGCGATCGCCTTCTCCCGAAGATGCCGCCGCGCTCTTCAACATCAGTCAAGGCGGCCTCGGCTGTTGTTTCCTCAGCCCCCGTGTCTTCACCATCGCCCTGTACACTGGCCTGGTCGGCCTGGTCGTCCTCCTCTTCGTCGTCGGCCCCACGCAGGCCCCTGGCATAGGGAAAGACCGAGGTAGGGAACCTGGGTTGCCTTGGCCGGTGTCCCGGGAGCGCCAGGGTGTACTTCTTGTTGTCGATGGCAAGTTTGTACTTCCAGTGAAGGTTTATAATCTCCCTAATGGTTCGCTTCACGGTCCAGCACATCCTGCTCGGGCCGCTCCCGTACTCGAGGTCAATGGTGAACAGCCAGTGCCTCTCGCTGTCGCCTTCCAAGGGGGCGCTGTCGCTTATCCTCATGCGTAGCTGCTCGAGCAGAACGGGGATTCTCTTGTTTCCGTGCTCGTCGCGCTGTATCATGCTAGCGAGCATAAGGACTGCGGGGGCACCGGCCCGGAGCTCGGCCATGAGCTCGGCCGACTTGTAGTAGTCGAAGTGCTCGGGCTTCTTTTGCCGGAGGAGCTTGATAGCACCCTTGACCTGCCGCCACTTCTGAACACCGTACGTGGAGGCACGGTCAGCACCGAAGAAGGGGCGGCGAGGGGTAGCTTCGCCCCCGTCGGAAACACCCCCGCCGCCAAACCTGGAGATGCGCCTGACGTGGCCGATCCTCCTGCCAGTTCCGCCAGGGCTCTCTGGATCCTCGGCTTCGTGGGACCGCCCCATCCAAGAGGAGCCCCGCCGCCATCCGAGCTGGCGAGCAAAGTGGTCGCGGCCTTCGCCCTCGGACAGCACGCCGCGATGCTCAGTGGCATCGGGCATTGTCGCCCGGCGCTGCAGGAGCCTCAGCCTTCGGGTGCCGACCGGAGAGTCGGGGTCTCCGCTTGCGCCTGTTATGTGGGGAGTGGTCGGACCCGAGTGTGACAGCATCTTGGGCCGCCTGATTCTCCGGCGCTTTTTCTTGGTCCTCGGCTCTCCATCGTCCGTGTTTGCCTCGTCGGCCGTCTCCTCCACGTCGGCATCGCTGCCCTCTTCGTTCAGGGCGCCTAACACACGAGGAGAGCGGGGGACTGTGGGCGAGCTCGGGGTCGATCTCGAACGCAGATGGCCGCGTATTATTCTCGCCTCCTCTTGGGGATCCAGGGGCGGATCCGCCGCAGGGCTCGGGTCGATGGCGATGGCAGGTATGCTCGCCATTACAGTAGGTGAATGCCCAGCCGGTTGAGTGAGGGCTTGGTGGCGTCGGTGCACGGGAGAGCTTCGCTTCGGCGGCTGCAAGTATCAGCAATATTCCTCCGTACGTCCTGTCGCGGTTGGGGGTCGGTCAGGTAGGCTCAATGCCGGACGCCGAGGAGGGGCAGGATCGGAGATGAGCGCGGTTCTGAAGGCTACTGTGGACTCGGTTCCGGTGAGGTCATGTTGTGCGTAGTGGTAGGTAGGTAGTGGTTTGGTCTGTCTGGCCAGCAGGTCTCGGGCTGGAGGTGGCGGGAGTCGAGGTGCGAGGCACAGGTGGGATAGCCGGGGGGGCCAAACTGTCGGAGTCAGGAGTCGCAATGCGGCTTGCGGTATCAGCACAGAGCCCTGGAGGCGCTTTCCAAAAGGACCTGGGCAGTCGTCGGGTGCTGGCTCGTGCTGGCTACAGAAATCGGGTCTTGGGAAGCTTTCAACGGAAGCTGCTGCAAAGGCCGGCCAGTGGAGGGAAGGTCCGGTGGCGCATACCTCGATGGAAATATGCACTGCTCTGCTATGGGATTTACGGCCCAGCTGCGCCAGAAACCCTGTCCAAGCCCAGTGGTCGACAAGCAGAACCAGCCTCAAAAGGGGACAGCGGGATTTCCCAACGGGAATTGAGGAAATGCACCCGTGCACTCCACTCAGTCGACCGCTCGTTGGTCGGTCCGGGGGAGCGTTGGCTGCACGATGGGGGTTGTGGCTCGCACCACGCACCAGCTAGCGATTTGTGAAGGCCGAGATGGGCCTGGGCTGATGACCTAACGTGCCCGTGCGGCCATTCGACTCCCGCCGGTGCTTCCATCGTGCTTGCTGCGGCCGGCCTCAGATGAGCAGGGGTCTGGCCGCTCCCGAGGGTCCAAAATCGGGGCCAAATGATGTCAATCGGTGCTTGCTGCATTTCATGCAACAGTGCGTCTTCCCCAAGCACTCGCCTGCTGGCCAGCCCGCCACGATATCTGAGGCGCCGGGGCTTTGTGCAATCGACCGGTCGGCTTCTAGGACGCCCAGAGGCCCCTCGCGCGGCAGCCCAGCTCGCGGTGCTGGACTCTGGCTCGCTCGTCTCGCTAGCGCAGCGTCCCTGAGGTGGCGGCGGCGGCATCGAGTCCCATTTCCGAGGCACCTAACAATGAAAGGGGGAGTCGGGGATTTCCTATTCCAGCCCCCCAGCCTGCGGTCGGGCCCAGGGGTTGAATTGACCCCGGTCGGTGGGACTTTGGAAGTCGGCTTGTCTTCCTTTTTAGTGGGGGCCTCGTGCACTGGATGCACACCAAGCACAGAGCTCTCATTGTGCGCTGTGCGTTTCCCGGGACCCGTGCATCTGTGCTGGAGGGGTCGAGAGCCCCCAGCTCAAGTCGCGTCGCCTCGCGCGTCATCAGTCAATCAATCAATCAATCAATCGCACGAGCAGAGTCTCGCAGCGCAGCGTCTTGCCCACATAGAGCTACCACATACCTAATTATCACAACTGACCAAGCAGTCTCCAGCACTGCTCGACACGTGCCGTACCAAGACTGATAGATTTTTTTGATTTTTTTGCTGCCCGTGCGCGTGTCGAGATGCCCAGGTTAGGACCGGCTCCCCTCACTTGCATGCGCAGAGCTGTGCCGCTAACGTCGAGTGCAGGGAGATAATCACCATCCAGGCAGGCCAGTGCGGCAACAGCAGTATGTGTTTCTCCTCTCTGTGGCCGCGGTCCCGTGGCGTTCCGGCCGGGCTCGAGATATCCTGTAGTGCGCACAGGCAGGCGGGGCTGACATGAACAAGTCGGGAGTCAGTTTTGGCAGCAGCTCTGCCAGGAGCACGGCATCAACCAAGACGGCAACCTTGAGGACTTTGCGACCGAGGGCGGCGACCGGAAGGACGTCTTCTACTACCAGAGTGACGACACGCGATACATCCCCCGCGCCATCCTTATTGACCTGGAACCGAGGGTCATCAACGGAATCCAAAGCGGCCCTTACAAAAACATCTACAACCCCGAGAATTTCTACGTGGGCAAGAACGGCGTCGGCGCCGCCAACAACTGGGGAGACGGGTACCAAACGGGCGAGTCCGTCCACGAGGACATCATGGAGATGATTGACCGAGAAGCGGACGGTAGCGACTCCCTCGAGGTGCGTGGCACTGTCCTGGGGCCCCCGTGGGCTTTCACTCCTGGGGTTGGTTGTCTTGCCTTGCGCTGACTGGCCGCGGCGTCTTCTAGGGCTTCATGATGCTGCACTCCATCGCCGGAGGCACAGGCTCCGGCCTAGGCTCGTTTCTTCTGGAGAGGCTGAACGATAGGTTCCCCAAGAAGATCATCCAGACATATTCCGTGTTCCCTGATACAACCAACGCCGGTGACGTCGTTGTCCATCCTTACAACAGCATCCTGGCAATGAGGAGGCTGACCCAGAATGCCGACTCGGTCGTCGTTCTGGACAACGGCGCTCTGTCGCATATAGCAGCAGACAGGCTGCATGTTCAAGAGCCGTCTTTCCAGCAAACAAACCAGCTGGTATGTGACTCTTTACTCCCGACTACCCCACATGGCCATCCCCTGTTTAACATTCAATTGCCCGGTTGTAAAGGTTTCGACCGTCATGTCGGCGAGCACGACAACGCTGCGCTATCCGGGGTACATGCACAACGATCTGGTCAGCATATTGGCGTCGTTGATCCCGACTCCCAGGTGTCACTTCCTCATGACATCCTACACCCCGTTCACTGGCGACCAGGTCGAGCAGGCCAAAACTGTGCGCAAAACAACAGTTCTCGACGTCATGCGGCGCCTGTTGCAGCCCAAGAACCGCATGGTTTCGACCGTTCCCGGCAAAAAGAGCTGCTACATCTCGATTCTCAACGTCATCCAGGGCGAGGTCGACCCGACCGACGTCCACAAGAGTCTCCTCCGCATCCGAGAGAGAAAGCTAGCTACCTTCATCCCATGGGGACCGGCCAGCATCCAAGTCGCACTCACCAAGAGGAGTCCTTATGTGGAGATGAACAACCGCGTCAGCGGTTTAATGCTTGCGAATCATACTAGCATTGCCACGGTACGACCTCTTCGATTCAGAAAACATGTTCACGTGACATGCCCCTTGTTTCCACCACAACGACATTGAACCTTGACTGACAGTCCATCCTCTCAATCAGCTCTTCAAAAGGATAGTCAAGCAGTACGATGGCATGAGAAAGCGCAATGCCTTCATGGAAGGTTATAAAAAGACAGCGCCGTTCTCGGAAAACCTGAACGAATTCGACGAATCCAGGCAAGTGGTCACCGACCTCATTGCCGAGTACGAAGCTGCCGAGGACGCCAACTATTTAAATGCAGAATCAGATCAGCCTGCCTCGGCAGATGCAGACAAAAGGATGGGCTAGGAGAATCCCTAAATTCCTTCGTTTTTCTGACTTTTCTTGACCCTTTTACACCCCTTGGGACGGTCCCCCGGCGCCACAGCTGTGTTGGTTTGAAAGGATATCCGCGATTCCACGGTCAAGGCATTGACACGGTGTTGTTTAGGCGTCTTGTAGCACTGAATGATTACGACATGAAGAGAATGGCTCCAGCTGCATGTTGGCCATGTAGATCTGCGACGTGAATCACATCAATTATATGTCATACACCCCCGCAGCACCCTTGGCGCCACACCTGTGCGGATGCCTTAGCCGGGTAGCCAGCAACGACAAACAACCTGGTTGATGTGTTTTCATCGAGATGCATTCTGAACAAAAGGTGCCAATTGAGTGAAATGGCGACTAGGCTCCTTTTCGGCTCTCCACGGTAAATGATCTCGATTCGGCCCCCGAGTAGATCCATATCCAAATCTGTATCTTGATCCAGCAGCAATTAGGTGTAGACCTAGGTGTTTGGTGGGTCACTTTGCCCTTTGACCGTCATTTAGACGTCATCGAAGCTGGCCTCAAGAACTCTCGGCTTCGTAAACTCAGGAGCTCGTCTACTATAAAAAGGGTCTGCATTTCTTCCTCGGAGACGATGTTCTCGGTAAGCCTTATCAGCAACTGTCAAGTCAAACGCAACAAACCAAATCCACATAATGTTAGCCAGCCCAATCCAGTTCTAGCACCTCGCTCTCCCTCAAGTATGCCCTTCAAGGATGAAATTTCGAATTATGCACAAGAACTAGCTAACATGGTCTTCCAGCAATATACTTGATTCCAGTGCGAGCGAACGGCGCACCAAGAAACGAATATGGGCGAGTCCAAGCAGGATCAGATCAACCGGCGCCAGGCCAACCTTCCTCTCCCAGAGCAGCCACCCGTCGCCTCTGACTGGCAGTCTGCGGATGCGAGAAACGTGAACGTTGGCTCAGGACGTCTTCAGTCCGATATCTCGACCGGCGATGGAAGCTCAACTGGCCTTAGGGAGCCAGCAACCGCTACTTCGGGGACCGACATGAGTGGGATCGGCAGGCAAGGAAAGGAAGGTCTTGCGGAGCCGCCCAAGGATGCCCGCTCAACTTGAGACAGTGAGGCTCGTCTCCTAGATGCTGAAGCTGTGTTTGATAGGTTGTTTCTTGGTTTTTTTTAAGGAATATGTTCTATTTCGACCGACCACACAATACCAACAATGTCATTCCCTATGCCTTTAACCGCCGCAGCACTACTTTCTTGCTGTTTTACAATCATATCTGCCTGGGATAGTTTGAGTGCTGTCGACAAGGACTCCTGGAGCAAATAGAAAAAGAAAACAAAGACATGAAAAGCTATAGTATTCTGTGGTAGATTCCACGCCTTTTAGGCGGCGGATTAGATGTTCTAACCGATGTCAAATATAAAACAGATGACATCGCTTCTAAGCCAGTCCGACTGTTTAAAAGCTCGGAATCCACGCTCCATTCTCAATGAAGAGGATTCTTGTGTTGCACTGGATAAGAACTCCTATGCAGCGCTATGATCCATGGCGGGGGGCCCTTAGAACTTCCATGCCAGATACGTCTGGGACGGGTATGGTCTTGAGTGAACGCCTAGCTCGCTAAATCACTGCCCCATATCCCAAAGCAGCCTTTTGTGATGTGGAGATCAGCACGGGCAACGTGCTTCCAGGCGCCACTGCATTAGGCAAGAGTCAAGCTTGGGAGAAGAGTCCATAGTAGGCCGAGAAGCCCAGAAAAGAGCCAAGAGGATATATTTTTATTGCCTGCCTATCCGAGTCTGTTGCTAGATACTTCTTTCCAAGGCCAAGTGATGTAATGTACTCCTCAGTATAGTATGGTATCCATATTACGGGAGTGTGTGTTGCGGTCTGGAAAGACGGAAGACCGCCCTCACAGATTGCTTCCACCATTGGGTAGTTCTTTCATCCAATGTTTCGCACTAATCAGAGGATCTGGTAGCCTCCCGGTCACTCAGTTATCTGTAATAGAGCGCACCGCTTTGACATAGACACTGGTGAGGACTCTCAACGACAGCTAGAACTCTGTATCAGACCAAGTGCCATGTGCAACACCCAAGGCGCTTCCCATGCCCCAACTTACCTTCACTGGGAAAAATATGTTAGTCTCCAGGCTGCCTCGGGTACTTCGCTGAAAATTTGCGTTCTCCTTCTTCTGCTCTAGAAAAACATCCTCTCGCCTTGACACTCCCCCCCCCAGAAGCCCTTCTCTATCGCCAGCACAAAAGAAAGACAGAGCAAGATAGGTATCTCAAGGCACCGAGTGAGCATTCTAGGTTCTTTTTGGGAGACAGGATCCGTGTATTCGTGTTCCGGATTATCCCTCGAGCCTGAGCCCAGGACAACAACCGACACCGTCTTCGACCTTTGATCACTTGCAGAGCAAAAGACTGCCTCGCCGCGCATAAATGTATGTTATACTGATATCGAAGGCACTTCTGGTGCTGCTCTACAGTCGCTCCTTCCGACTGAATCGACCTCAGACCCAATCTGGAAGTCGGGCTCAGATCGGAAAATACCACCCATCTCTCAGGCTTCATCGAAGGTCGCGCCTTCCTAGCCGTGGTAGCGTTCGGTGGGCTTCCAGTCTCTTCTGCCCGGAGGTACTTCTGGAAGCACGTAAACCACCTGCCACCTGCATTGGCCCACCCTTCAACCCACCATCCCACTGCGCCTCATTTTCATCACTGTCTTGCCTCCTACCTACCTGTCTATCTCTCAGAGCCAATCATTCATTCTTTGGGGCCAAAGAATTTTCGCTCCTGCTTTTCACTTTATCGCACATACCTGGGCAGCTGCATACAGGAACCAGCCCACTGTGACTCCGGCCGAAGGGGGGCTGGCCGCGGAACCGCCTTCCTATCTGAAGGACCTTTCAAGATGGCTTCGAGATCAGACCAAGATAATGCTGCCGCCGAGGCGATGAAGGCTAGTACCCCCTGAGGCCCAATATGCGCGGGTGCCTCTTTACTGACATTTACCAACAGGAAGAGCTTGGCCTGGGCCGCTTGAAAGACCTTCCCATGGAGGATGGCAAGAGGAGCGGTGCAGGCCGCTTGGTGTCTGGCCCAGTCATCAACTTGAATCAACCAGCCCCAAGGGGGGCATGGTATGGTATGTTCCGGTGCTTCCCAAAACCAGCTGTCGATGCGCTCTACTGACTGCTTCGACAGATGCAATCAATGATGGCGAGTTCGACGACGATGACGCTGAGGCGGTCAAAGGCCTTGATGATATTGCGAACGGCAGGCTTCATGCGATCCGCGACCAGAGTCATGGCAACGGCGGCGGCGGCCATCTAACCCTAGCACAAGTACACCGTCCCAAGAAACGTCCGTCTCCTTTCGACCCAAACCATGACCTTCAGCAGCCAGTACATGGCTTTGGCTTTGGACCGCTCTCCTCCCAGAACCCGGCTGCCGAAGTCACCAAGCTAGCAATCGGAAAGGGCAAGAAGACTAAACAGAAGCAGCCAGCCAACCAGATTGCCAGCAAGATGGGGCAGGGTTCACAGCAAGACTTGACTGTCCACGTTGACAAGAAGCGCCGAGCGGCCAGTGTTGCATCTGCGGACAAGCCGGTGCCGAGTATGCCAAGGCAGCCCATCATAACCAACTACCGCCTCCCCACGAGGCCTCCTCCCGGGCTGATCTCCCCCGCCGCTCCCAATCAGCAAGTGGATATCTCCAAGAGGCTTCCTGGAGTGGAGATACTGTACATGTGCAAGGCCCAGCTACAAGAGCCTGCTCCACTTGAACCGGTTGAAGCACTTGTTTCCTGGTGCCGTCCTCCACAGGCGAATGAGCCGATGCTTGTTGTGCTCGTCCAAATGGATATTCGTCACCAGTACCCTGCCTCACGGTGGAAGCACGAGTGGAATGGTGGTCCGGAGACCATCTTCATCAAGCTCAGAGATGATTATGGAACAGAGATCACGGTTGGGCTGATATTCGCAGCCCACCCAGCTGCTGATGCCTTTCTTCACTCCTCGCGCAAGATCATCAAGTCGGCCATGATTCAGCCTCAAGCATCCCAAGAGACGCTTCTAGGTGTCAATGAGAAGGCCGCAAAGGGTAGCGTGGCACCGCCGACCATCCAAGTCACTTCGGCTTCCTCTGATGAATGTTCAGAGGCTCCCATGAGCATTTCTGCTCAGCCGAAGACTCACAACGCCGGAACCTTGCAGCCAAAAGCGACTGTCTCTGCTGTGGGCCCTCGAAATGGCCATCTCCACCCCAAGGATTTGCCTTCTGGGCCCTCGAAAAAGACGGCGACCAGTGTCGCCGCTACCGGGGTCATCACGACTTCTCGAGGCAGCAAGTTTTCACCGCCTCCGAAAGAACCTGCCAAGGGACCGACCGCAACTGCCCAGGATAGCCAGTTAAAGGTAGAGGTTTCCAAGGCGGAGTCTCTCGCACTTATACAGCTTGATGCCTTTGCAGCTCCAGCTGTATCTCGGGCAAAGGTGAATTCATACATGGATGATCTCTTTGGCCTCTCTATATCGGCTCAGAATTGCTCAGTTGCAGATTCATCCCGCGATCTCTCTCAGGTCCAGCAAGGCTTCGACTCATGGGGACAAGACGCGGATCAAACCGAGATGGATGCCTCTCGTGCTGGTTCTACAGTCGATGGAGTCTTCGCCCAATGCAAGACCATAATTTCAGCAGCTTCATATGTCATCAATCTGGGTCCGCTGGATCATGCATCCGCCAATGAAAGCCTTCGTCAACGCCTTCTAGACGAAATCTGCCAGAGCTTCCGAGGCATCAACCAAACGCAAAAGGGACGCACAGTCTCCATGCTACTGCGGCTCTTCGATACCATTCTGCGCCCTGATGGACTCCAGTACTCGACCGAAGAGCTCGAAAAGCTCCGGTCAGACGCAGCCCTGCCTTCGGGATGGGTGTGCCACAATGTACGCGCAGATGTCTCGCTCCAGGCTGGCAAGCGTGATGACAAAGAGGCCGCGCAGGACCCCGTGGACCTTCGAAAGCAGCTAGGTCGTGTGGTGTTCAAGCAGCCTGAGCTTGCCCAGGTACAAGCTAAAGCAATGGCGCACCCGCCGGCGCTCGACTCTCCATGGCCTGCAAAAGACATGAAATTATCGCGTTGGTCTTCGATTGTGCCGGAGGGAAGTGCCTTGAGAGACCTGGCCATGCTTATTCCCAGCACTGACAATGCAAGCATGGCCAGCCAGCCAACAACCACCCTGCCACAGAGGAGTGACATGGACACTCTCGACTCAGTGTTCAAGGGTCTCTCTATTACAGCGGTACCGTCTCGTCTGAACCCCGGCCGCGCTGCCGCCGTTCAAGGATTAGTTGCTGGTCTCGATGATATCAATGGTCGACGCGGCAAGGAATCTATCAACGACGGCGCCGCGATGGTGTGAATTCCAATCACAAAGCAAAAGAAAAACTTTTCATGTAGCTCTACACAACAGCCCGGTGAGAGTATGTATGTCCTTTGGAATACTGGATGTAGGTTTTATCACTTTTGCTTTATTTGAGTTTTGTCGTTTTGGAGGGTTGGCGACAGTTGAATGCGAGGCTGGCGAGGCGGCGTCGGGATTAATGATTTTACTGTAAAATTATGGGAAGGCTGAATGAACGAGTTGGTCATCAAAAAGAGCGAACATGCCTTATCACACTGATTGGGTGTGATGTTACGCAGATAGATGCCTCTCTAGGCAATTGGTCTGTCATGTAGGTGATCGAGTCACAGCAAGGGGAGAGGGGAGGACATGGTTATTGGAGAGAAGTCACAATACACTCTTCCGTTCTCTCTTGAGCTGGCTGGGGCATGGCTATAACTAGAGAGTGCTGAGCCAGGCAACATCATCATCGCTGATTATGACCTCGTGAGGGGACAATCTGAGGCGCACAATCTCTTCACCGTTGGGGAGGTCATTCTCATCAGCACGCCGCTCCGCCTCCTCCCTGGTTTTGCAGATGCCGGCAGCAATGTGTCGGGCGGCCAGTCGACGGCGGGCGAGCTCGGGGCTGACCTCGACGAACCAGCGCTCATCCATGAGGGCAGCGGCAGAGCGCCAAGGCTCTCTGTCCAGGAGCAGGTAGTTGCCCTCGAGCACGACGATGCGGTGGTGGGGGCGCACGACGATAGAGTCGGCCACGGGGTCCTTGGCGGCGTGGTCAAAGGACGGCGCGAGCACGTCCTCGGCCGCGGCCGCGGCGGGAGCAGCAGCGGGGGCCAGGGGCGCACGGAGGGCCTCGACCAGGGCCAGGAAGCCGGCGCCGTCAAAGGTGAACTCGGCTCCGCGCCGGGCGTGTGCCGTGACGGGATCGGGCATGGCGGACAGCTGGGCGCGCGTCAAGTGATATCCGTCCATGGGAACGAACGCGGCGACCTCTGTCGCGGCCTTGTCGCTCGGGTGCTCGGAGGCTGCCGCCCGGGCATTGAGAGCACGGCTGACGGCTTGGGAAATGCTGGTCTTTCCTGTTTGTACGACGTGTCGTATGTTGGATTGGCGTCCATTAGAGCGGCTCCATCACGCATGTGTTTTTCTTTTTTTGGCCCATCATCCATCCATTGATGGCTCGCAGCCTTGCCTCATGGGGTTGAGCCATGGTGAGGAGGACAATGACATATGATCATGTCTAGCTCGGAAAAGGGGTCACTCCTTACCCGAGCCAGGAATCCCTGCTATGCCGATTACTGTGACGTCAAAGGTCTCTCGGGTTAGCAAAAATACAACATGGACCAAAAACGGGCGCTGATATTTTTGTCCTGGAAAAGATTTAAACAAACAAAAAAATGAAACATCTATTTTTGGCTTTGAACCGACTTACGTAGACGTGCGTTCTCGGGGGTGTCGAGGTATCTCTTCCAGGCCTTTTCTACTAGCCTGGCAACCTTGCTCTCCATGTTTTCCATGCTGATCGCTCGGGCGTATCACAATGGAACCGACAATAAAATGCAGTCTTGGAGAGAGCCGCAGAATTGGACCACGGTTAGGTTGCTGAAGTTTATGACAAAAGAGCAGGCTGGGCCGTCAGAATCGACACAAAACGATACAGGATGGCTCTGGCCGCGGCGGCTACCAATGTGTGGGGATGCGACGCTCGAGGGACGACAACGGCTCAAATGCCACCAACCGTTACGCAGCGAAAACGAAAGCTGATGCTGCCCCGCAGTTTTCTCCTCACACTTTCGAGCCAAGCCCACTGGAGACGATGGAGCAGACTTGAGTCGCCAGCCTATTTTGGTGTCGAACAGGTACCTACCTACGCGACTGTTACCTATTGATCGTCTCTGCATTGGCATTTTTTTGGGGTTTCCATTACAAACAACCACACTGAGCGTCTCCTTCTCGCTACCGGCAATGGCAGACGAACTCTTTGCCATCGAGTTCTCGGGAGACAAGACCCAGGAGGAGGCGGCCGGGTCCAAGAAATCCAAGCAGGACAAGAACCTGCAGACCGAGGAGGATTTCCAAAAGCTCAAGTTGGGATACAGGCCGAAAATGGAGAACGGCGAGGTGAGTCTCCAGGATGCGGTGCACGACGGATAGGAGAGGTGGGGGCCAAGAGAAACATATACATGAGAGATTCCTTTCTGTAAATCCCGAGCTCCTGATGTGCCTCGGAATACCTGCGCCGGACACGAAGAGGAAGGAAGGAGGAAGAAAAAAGACACTAGTGGATTAAAAATAGACTGAAACTGAAATCATGTGAAAAACACTCAAGATATGGAAGACGATAAACCTGCCCCTCGGCCAGGCAGTCGTGCACAAGCTGGAGGCCCAAGACCTGCTCCATGCAACCGAGGAGCTCTACTTTTACAAGAGGTACGCCGAGGCGGCCGGCTTTGTGCGGGACGTGCTCGCGTGCGAACCCGGGGGGCTAGACGACGACACCAAGGCCATGCTGGTGCTGTACCGAGAAAAGTGTCTGCAGAGGGCGGGGTGAGCAAGCACGCCGGGCTCGGCTCGGGGTCTCCAGGGGTCCCGCGCGGGGTGACGGGCCATGGCAAACCAGCACAAGAACAGCATCTATCAGGTTTTGCGGGATTATCTATTCTCTGCGCGGCCGTTCCGGAACGTTCGGCCAGGTGGAGCACATGGAACTGTCGCGTGCGCGCTGAGCCGGATGGTGCTTACTGGGCGGTGAGTAGGCATGTGCCAGCACGAGAACCAAGGAAGCACGCGAAACATTGCCAAAGAGGAGAGTGGTGGATGTATTCTCTGTCGGCTGCCCTCCAAAAACTGGAGCGAAGAGATCTCTTCTAATAAGTCTATGCGTTCTATCAAATAAAATAAAAAAAAATGCAATCCAAGTGGGGTCTTGTGTCCCGATCCCTCGACCAGGCAGACGAGAGCCAGAGTGAGAAAACACAGCTCTCGATATACGAGGATGGGCCGAGGAATGCCGCTGAACCGCCAAATGGGTGAGATTGAGAGAAATGCGACCGCACCTTCTAACCAGGGTATTCCGAAAACGCCAGAAAAGCCAGAAAAACCTAACAGTTACAGGTCCCGAGGGAGTGGAAACGACGAGGTTCGGCCTACCGCCCCTCACTGAGGTCGGAGGAGGGGGCAAGGAAGAACCCCGTCGGAGAAGAGAAGAAAGCCAAAACGCATAAAATCAATGTCCAACAACTTTTGATAACCATGTCCTCTTCTCCGCGAAGATCTTTTTGGGGGTAAAAAAAAAGGGAAGAAGAAAACACAAGCGCCGGCAAATGCTGCAAACAGGTAAAGGACGGTGGGGAGTCGGTCGTGATATGCAGAAACGTGAAAAACAAAGGAAGGTCTTCCGTTGTGAAGCTCGGCCTTAGCGGCGCGGCGTCGAGGGCTGCATAGATGGCAGGAGAGAGGCGGGCAGCTTGTTGGCGGCGGCGTATCCCCCTGCAGTCTAGTTCGCTGCCAAGAGCAGACGAGGGCTGAAGTTAAGGCGAGGTAGTTGCGCGACAACTGGTCATTGGGTCATGGTGGTCTGGCGGGCCCTCTCCTCGGCGAAGACGCGTCGGCTCATGGCCAGGACGGCCTCGAAGCCTTCGCGGCCCTTGACGGCGTTCTCGCGGAAGCGCGTGACCAGTGCGTCCTCGATGGAGTTGCGGATGCGCTGCCAGCCGCCGCACAGGGCCGTGATCTTGGCGTCCTGGACGAACTGAGTCTGGTGGTCGTTGAGGGGCCGGTAGACGACGGTCTCCTGGACGTTGATCAGATTGGACCACGTCAGGTTCTGCGAGACCATGGTGACGGTGCGGCTGGCCGGGTCGACATAGGAGACCTCGAAGACGTGCGACTCGCTGTTTGGGCAGCCCAAAATCTTGCGCACCCAGTCGGGAGCGTTTTGTCGGCATGTGATGAGGCGCTCGGTCCTCAGCATTCCCGAGGCCTCGTCGACGCTCCGCGACAGCGTGTCAACGGCGATGACATGTGTTGACTTGTCGTTCCACGGGCAGTACTTCCTCCAGTTGGCCGTCGACACCTCCTCCCAGGAGTAGTTGAACGTCTCGGTGTTGGAGAAGACCTTCATTTTCGCCGCTCGACGCGTGTGGGCGTGGTTTGAGTGCCGAGGACGGGGGGTACGGGCGGTCGCTCGCAGCAAAAGGGAGCAGAGACCGAGATAGCTCGCCGGCCTCTCGGGTCAGATTGGGGTGCAAGCAGACGGGGAGTGTCGTGTGCGCTGCCGAGTGAGTGGTTCGCGGCTGTCGGGCCTAGTGCGTGAATTGCGGATCGCAGGGTTTGGCAGACTCCCAAGTGGGAACGAGACGGACTAGAGAGAGTGTGTGTGAGGGCCGCAGCAACGAAGCAAACGGCACAGCAAGGCAATGCAACAGGCGCAGTCTGGGGGAGGGAAAAACACGACGCTGCTGATGCTATAAATGACGGATCAAATACTTTGCTGGATGACTGTCCAATGCAGCCAGGGACGGAGACTTTGCTCGGCCGGGCGGGCTAGGTTGGTTTAAATTTTTTGCCTCCCTCCACCACGGATAAGGAGCAGTCAGTGCTCCCCAGCGCCTGGGCCCGGGGAGGGCACGGGGGGAGGGGGGGGGCTTATCAGAGACCCACGGAAAGCACGGGCTGGATGGCGAAACGCCCGCAGCGAGCTTGCGCCAGTGGCTGGCTGCTGATTTCGGCCCAAAGCGGACTAGCGGCGGGCAGGGATGAAAATGCCTCGGGAAGCTTCTCTCTCGTTTGGCGTGGCAAACCTAGCGAGGCCGGCCAGGGCCAACCAGAGCGAACACACCCGCGAACCCAACCCGCCCGCTCGCCCGCAGACACCTAACCCGGACAACGCACACTCGCACACGCCCTAAACCCCGCCGCACATTGCGCGGTTGCAGGGTGGTCCAGTCCAGTACATGATATGCATCTCTCCTCCAGCCAATGCAGGGGAGGCGCCGGCCTGCTGCTTGGCCGCCCAGCGGTGACGAATTGCCCACCCTGCATCGGCCTGCAGTGCCTGCCTCTGTCTCTGCTCGGTCCCCACGCGGGGTGGGAAGATCGAGAAAGTGAGGGGTCCGAATCCCGAGTCACCACCGCCAGCCACATCGCCAGAACTCTGGATCCTGGAGACGGCCTATTTTCCGCCACAGGGTAGCCCGTCCCCGGGCCCCTCGCAAGGTGTCCTTTGTTGGGTGCCGTTGATGCCCGACAAAGAGAAAGCATGGTGGTCCCATGCGACCGCTGGCTGCATACCTAGCATACCTAACCATGTACAACATGCTGCGGGTCTTGGCACGCAAGTTGTGGTTTGCATGATGGTTTTCCCCATAACTACCGGTTAATTTAGCTACTACTATACAGGGCACGACTAGCGGGCGACAACGGTTACCGCCTGGGTGCCCTGAAATGCTCCTAAGCTGATCTACCACGATAGCCGTGCATTAGGTCCCCCTGCATCCGCCCCGACCGGCTTCGAATCCCTTTCAGAGGCGGTGAGTCAGTCTGGTGTCTTTGGATGCTACACTGCAACATTGAACCCCCGGTTTCAACAAAGAATCTTCCATTTCTCGGCCTCTGGTCCTTGCTCAGTAGTCATCTCCCCGACTGATAACCTCCTTGACTGTAGGTCGGAGGAGGATGGTCTAGCAATAACGAGTTGCGTCGTCAGTACATGCGCATCTCCTGAGCCGGGCGTTGGACCGCCCCATCTTTTTTTTATTACTCATTCAGTGCGACTTACATGTTCATATTGGGCCGTGTATGACCCCTTCTTGTCCACGAGTGGCGGGTATGCCTCCACAATCCCGTTCGAAACAAGGCTGTTGAGCTAAAAACAAGACAAAACCCGCGAGTTAGATATACGGCGTCCCAAAGAAGAACAAAGCAGCCGACCACTTACGCCCAAAAGGTACTTGTCCTGGCCCAGGCGGTCAATGTAGCGCCGGCAGAAGGGCAAGGTTCCAAAGTTCTTGTTGATGATGTTGAGCACATTCTTGGCCGAGGTCAGGCGCAGGGCCACGTTGGGTGCGTCGCGGCGCTTGGCGTAGTGCGAAACCTCGCCCTCGTCGCGCACGTAGCCGTTGCCGGTGCTGCCGAACGTCTCGATGGCGTAGATCTCGCCCTCCTCCATCTTGGTCTGGTCTGCGCTCTTGACAATGGGCACGCTCTTGCCGCCGTGGATGTTGTAGCGTTCGATAGTGTGGCCGTTGAGGTTCCGGATCGACTTGACTGGGAAAGTCTCGCCGTCGATCTCAACCTCGTAGCTCTCCATAGTCTCTTGGATGGCCTCGCCGATCTCGCCCAGCCGCGCGTCGATGCCCGCCTCGCGGATTCCCGTGTTTGTCGCATCCTTGACGGCAGCCAGCAGGTTGTCGTACCGTGGGTTCCACGCCAGCGTGAAGGCGCTGTCGACAATGCGCCCGTTGACGTGCACGCCAATGTCCACCTTGAGAACGTCGTCCTGCTGCAGCACCATCTTGTTGCCCGCGTTGGGCGTGTAGTGCGCCGCGCAGTGGTTGATGCTCAGGCCCGTCGGGAAGCCCATGCCCGCAACCATTGCGTCGCCCTCCTCGAGCCCCTGGTGGCCCACCAGCGCCCTGACCGTGTCCTCGACGTTGTTGGCGATCTCGGTCAGCGACTGGCCGGGCTTGATGCTCTTTTGCGCCCACTTGCGCGCCTGCCGGTGCGCCTCAGCTCCCTGCCGGTAGTCGCTGAGGAGGTCGCTGTTGAGGTTGTCCAGGTGTCGCTTCTCCTCGTTTGTGGTGCGGTACCGGTTCTCGTTTACGTATTCGACCTCCTCGCCCTTGGGGTATTCCTTTCCGGCGAACAGCTGCGAGATGGGGACTCTCGGCGGCTCCGTCTGGCCGGACGAGCCCTTCTTCTTCTTCTTGCGCGGCTTTCTCTTCTTCTTCTTGGCCGCCCCTGCGGCGGGGGCGGCGCCGTCCCCTTCCCCGTCGTCATCCGAGCCGTCGCTGTCGTTTTCATCTCCGTTTGCCGCTGGTTTGGTCGGCGCGGCCTCGCCGTTGGTCTTGGCTGCGTCCTTGACTGGCAGAATCAGGCACCTGTTAGACGGGGACGGTCGGCGCGCGCAGAGTCAGGCAGGGCAGGCAGGCGCGAGGCCAATCTGATCCGACTTACCCTCGAGCTTGGCCAGCTCTTCGGTTGGCACTTGGTCGGCCATTTTTTTTTGTTTTTGGCGAAAACAACTGTAGCCTGCTCCAGTGGGTCGCGCAAACAAAGTTGCAAGAGCGCCCTCGTTCCGCGACGTTTTTTTTGGTAGAAAAAAAGACCCCGCCTTCGGCCTTGCCAATTTTGGAGCAAAGGCCAAGGGCGCGCGGGGATGACATCTTCTGTGGCGGCACTGACAGGGGCTCGAATGCGCTCAGCCACACACCACGACCCTGAGCCAGCCACACACACGTCGACCTCCTGCGGGATCCGACTCGATTTCGTCACTGGCCAGGGGACCTACGGCCAGCCGCGGCAAAAGAAAGCCGGGCACCGGACTGACCGATGCGCCCATTCGCCTCCTCCCAACTTTGCCCTCCTCCGAGATTACAGACCTCCGAAGAAAAAAAAGAAAAAAAAACCCCCCCTCCAGGCATACACATCCTTTGAAGTCTGGCGCCGGGTCGGGATGAGGAATGCCCCTCCGCCATGTCCCGCGCCTCACGGCATGGCCCCTAGCTCGCTCGGCCGGCGGTGCCCCGTCCCCGTCCCTCTCGGCGCTTGCGCAGCCGCGCCGCGCCTTCGGCTGCTCGCGTCCACGCTGCTCCGCCGCCGCCGCTGAGGACGGCCGCGACCACTATGAGATGCTGAATGTACGGCCCGACGCCTCCCCGGCCGAGATCAAAAAGTAGGAACACGCCTGGCCGCGCGGCGCCGCCCGCCGGACCCGGGCAAAATGAACGCCCAAACACACACATACACACGCACACCCCCCCTCTCCCTCCAGTCTGGCTAACGCGATCTGCGCGCGCGCCCGCAAAGGTCCTTCTACACCCTCTCAAAGACCCACCACCCGGACCACAACCCCTCGGACCCGGAGGCCCCCGAGCGCTTCATGCGCATCTCGGCCGCCTACACGGTGCTGTCGTCGCCCGACAAGCGCGCCACCTATGACCGCGAGGTCATGCATGCCCGGCGACACCACCACCACCATCCCGCGCCCCACCACAGGGGCTCCTACAGTTCCACGGGGCCGGCCGGCGGGCGCCCGGCCTCGGGCCTCAGCCGGCGCCGGAGCACCTTCACGGGCCCGCCCCCTTCCTTCTACGCCAACGGCGGCTGGGGCAACCATCATGCCAAACGATCTGCCGCCCAAGGAGAGAGCACCGGAGGCGG
>PYSQ01000209.1:28199-54887 GCA_003049435.1 Nakataea oryzae | reverse complement strand
GGACGGATGGAGTGGCGGTCGAGGGGATCCGAGCCATGGCAGTGCAGCAGTACGGCAGTGCGGCATGGCAGCAAGCAGGGCGGCAGGGCAAAATCGAGGGAGGGAGGGGAGAAAAGACGGCCTAGGAAAACGGGACAGGGCGGTCTCGTAACTGCTGGGCGTGGCACCGAATGATGCGTCGAAGGGCAACCCTGGGGCTTGTCACATCCCCGTGGGTCGGAATGGAGAGAGCGTGGCCGGCAAGGCGAGTGTTTTCTCTGCCCGTCCTGTGGTGCTGGGGGCAGGCAATAACAACGCCGGCGGCCCAGGTCTCATGTGGGAGAGGGGAGGGGGGTGGGCGGTGGGTACATATATGTACCATAGTCGTCATGCTGCTCCGCGTGTGTCCTGGGCGGCGTCCTACCTGCCTAGTCTCGATTTGGACTGTTCTCGTGCCGCGTTTTTTTTTTCCTTGGCTGCGATCAAGGCGTCAATTAGCGCGGTGTGGGCCCTGGTGCGCATCCGCCATCACCTTTTTTTATAAAACAAAGCAAAGTTAGATAAAATAAGAACATGTAAAAAAAAATGATGGTTTGAAGGCACTTTTTGCTGTTGCGAATCACAGCCTTGGGAAGCTCCGACAGCTTGCGCCTTGGCGGGGCGGCGAGGTTGAAAACGCGCACGACGCTTTTTTTTTCCACCTCGCTTTCTTCATTTTCTTTTCCTTGGCGGACAAAGTGCGGGGCGGACAAGGTTCCGCAGCCCGGTCCCGTGCCTTTTGCCGAGCACCCCGGGGTTCCTGATAAGATGGGCAGATGGGTTGCATCCATGGGGGATCACGATGGAGGAGCGGAGTTCTCGGGTGCAGAGCTGACGATAGTGCTCAGAAGGCCAGGCCCGGGGGGGCTCGCTCCCCTATCAGCAGCGGGCGCCGAGGATGTTTTTGACGCGAGGAGTCAGGCGGGGCTGGCTTGCTGGGCTGGGCTGGGCTGGCTGGCGGGCGGGCGGCGACGGGCGGCGGCGGCGACAGGTGGTTGGTCCATCCGAGGGGTGGTGGGCCTCTCTCTTGGTCAGTCTCTCCCTCCCCTGTGTCGCTCCGTGTCGGAGTTGCAAAGTTGAGCGCGGGCCAGAGGGGCTCTGCAGGGATCCCATTTAAGTGGTTGCATTACAGGACCAAAAGTCCCTCCCTGCGCCAAAAGCAGCGCGGCGGCGAGCTGACCACGTTTCCCGCCCGGAATGGATCGACGCCGCCTGCCCCTGGGCCGGCCAAACGAGGCAGCTTCCTCGTCCGGCTCTTTCGGGCCTTGTATGGAGGAGCATGCAGAGCTGAGATAAGTTGGTCAGACCTTCCCATGACTCTTTTTCCTTGCTTTCCCTTAATTTCTTAGAATGCACCTTTATCGGGCTGCTGCGCCCTCCTGTCACATTCTTTGTATTGTTGGTGGATGCATCAAGCGGCAGCCACGACCACCAGACCTGATCCCGGCCAGCACCAAGAGCGAGAGGAGAACAAAATACAACCACCGCCGCCACCACCTGCGGCATGTGCAGACCAGAAGTCAAACCAAAAAAAAAGTCGCCGCCGGTTGGTAGTGCCGCGAATGCGCGCGCGGCCGGCCTGTTTTGCTTTTTGCTGCACCTCGCACGAGTAAGTTGGGCTCTTTTTTTTTCTTTGGCCGTCAGGCGAGCCTAAAGTGGAAAAATACCATCCATTCAGAAGCCGACGCGGCAAATCCAACGAGGCATTGCGCTCCGCTCCGGGCGGAACCTGTGACCTGACCTTGTGTCAAACGAAACACGTTAAAAAAGACTGTACGACACGCAAACCTGCCTGCCCAGAAATCCTTGCCTTGCCCGTGTGCGAGCTTACCGCCCGAGGCCAAGGAGCTGACGGGCAGGGACAAGCAGGCAGGCAATGTAATCATGTCCGTCCGCCGTGCCGTCCGTCCGTCCGTCCGTCATTTTTTTTTTATCTTTTGATTTTTTATGCCGCTTCTTCCTTTTTGCTTTTCGTATGGTTTGGCTTTCCTTGGATGTTCAACTGTTGGCCCCGTACCGCCTAGTCGACACGCAACCCATCGGGTTTTATTTCAAATATCCCTCGCCGTATCCCCGTATTTGCGCCTTTGCTTTCACGTTCCAGAAGGGGAAAAAGATGAGGAGCGGTTGGTTGGTTGGCTGGCCGCTGTGCACGACCAGGGTGCACCACTACTACCCGCGACCACCATGTCTCGGTTCCGGATTCGCATCCAGTGGCAGCATTCGGTGTGCGGCTAGACTGTGGAGGAGAAGAGCGGGTGCCACGGCAAAGCAGGTATGAAATAAGACGGCTGAAAGAATGCGTCGTCGTTATCATATCGGACATACTTGTTTTCTCGCTCACCTCCTCCCCTTGGGCTAATATGCATGTGACCATTGACAAAATATATATATACATGCAGTAGCAACAGGTTTTTGTTTTTGTTTTATTTTTTATGCCGGCCAGGCATGCGTGCGTTGTGTACATAGTCGCGCCTGCACTTGCTGCACTCGCAGACGCATTCTGTTGCCTCCTCGATTGTTTGGGTTCCTTGGGTCGGCTAGCTCGGGCGGGGGTTTCTGCTGGGCTCGAATCAATCAACGCCTGGGCTTGCCGACCCGACCAGACTGCTTTTTTATTTTTTATCATCCCCCCGTCACTGGCTTGGAGCCAGGCCAAGAAAGCCGGGCCCTTTGAGTTTGGACGGTTGCCAAGTGCAAGTTGCTCCCGTCATATCGGGAAATGCCTAATAGCATTACCATCCACCGAGGAGCTGTCGCCCTCTTCCGGGGCGGGGCAGCTGAGAGAGCTGCCGGGTTCCAGACTTGCCCAGGGCGGCCTTTTTCTTCATCGTTGCTTTTCTCTTGTCGTGGCCATCTATGCGACCGCGTGAAAAAAAAAGCCATCGTCCTGTCCCTTCGAGAAGCCGGAACAATGCATCAACGAACAGCAGCCAGCAGCCCTTCTTCTGACGTGTTCTGATGACGCTTTAGACCTAGTGCTCGTCCATTCTCCCCCCCTTCTGATGACGGGTCACTGGAGCCCGCCTGGCAGCGCCTCTGGCACGGTGCGCCCGGTGGACGACGCGAGGGATGCTGGTCCCTGGTGGTGGATTATCGTTGTGCCACTTACAGCGCCAGGTTCCTTGGCGGCTGCACTCGGTCGCCAGACGCATGCGCCCTGGCCCCACGGCCTTCCAACCTCCATCGTGGGTTTGCAAGTGGGCTCTGCGTCTTTATCTCGGCTTCCGTGGCCGGCGACCGGGGGTGGCAGGCACTTTTTATTTTGTGGAATAGTAACGCCACCGGGCCTTCGATGCGTTCCATGGCCACCAGGCCGGGCCTCTCGACACTAGCAAACCATGGCCATCACCATGAACCGTTTCTGTCGGTCAATCCATCCTTGCTGATCATCACAGCCGGGACAGACAAACGCGGTTGAGGATTCTCGCGCTCTGTGTCGAATCCAGTCGAGATGTCGCCAGGGCCCCTTCTTATCACGGCGGTTCCTTGTTGGTGATAGGGCACCTTGGGCGGCCGTGGGTCCTTGTAGCCCCTCCTCCCAGTTAGCGCCCTTGGAATGACCCCCGTTGACAAAAACCTGACGGCTAATTGCGGCATTCCTGGGCCTTTTTTTTCACTTTGTTTTTCTTTTCTCATGTGTGTCCATGTATGCCCATGTGTGCACTGAGCGAACAAACCAAGATGGCGGGTGCCGTGGCCGGTCTGGTCCTTGCAAGCGAAGCGAGGGGCGAGCTGGCAACGACGGCGGTTCATGCGTGCGTGCCTCGGTGACAGCAACCCATTCGTGGCGAGCAAGTAGCGATGTGCCACTTGTTGCCGGGCCGGGCACGACAGAAACAGCGCACGGCACCCAATGCCTGCATCAAGCACAAACCACATGGGCGGTGGGCCGGCCAGCAGAAGGCCAGTTTTCTTTTATTCTTGTTAATTTTTTTCTCCCTCTCTCCCCGCGCCCGTATTTTCAATCCCCCGCTCGGTTCCTACTCCTCCCTTCCTTGCCTTCCATTCTCTTGTGATGCATGAGGCAGGCTGGGGTCTGGCGCAGCGTGGACAGCTGTCATCCACCCACGATCGTCGTTCCGCTTGGGGGGCGGCCAGTTCTGAACTGGCTAATAAGACTGGCAGACGCAGAGGACCGGGAATGCTACAGCGCTTAGGGTGGTTGGGTGGGAGTGTGGCGGTTTGGATGGCTCCATAAGTGCTCTACTGCATCGTTCGGCTGCTTGCACGGTACCTCTGGGGTACGCGGAATGCAATGCACCAGGGAAAAAAAAAGGCTGGAGGCTGATTAGAAGGAGGGAGGGATTTAATACCCAGACCGCACCGCACCGCAGCCGCCAGGCCAGTTACGAGATACGGAGAAGATGCGCCCAGGGTTTGTTTCTCTGCGAGCATGTGGAAAACTGGCCTCAGAAACGGCGGGTCGCTCGGGTTTGCCGTTCGTTTTGGGGGAGTTCTCTGTGCCTTGGATGGAGGTGTCGGGGGTTGTGAACTTGGTCCAGCTTTAGCGAGACGGGTCCTGACTCTTTTTTTTCCTTCTTCTTTTTCATCCCACTCCAGGCTGCTGTTCTTGTTCCCGACCATGCCCGGCGGTGCCGACTGTTCTCGCCCGCGGCGTCGCCCTGCTGTGTCATGCTCGTGCTGATGGTGCATGCCAAAGTGTCGGTCGTTGGGGAGAATTCTCTGGCCCTTTTGCGAAATCTTGTGCCACCTCTCGGCAGCTTCATCCGCTTATCAGACAGGGTCGCCTCAGGTCGCCTAACGCCACAAGGCCATGCACGTTTCGCCCCGTGCAAGAGAGAAAACAACGGAGCCAGCGTCAGCCCAGTGTCCCAAATCCAGGACATCCCCTCGGAGATATACGAGAGGGCCAGATGGAAGCGGTGGGTGATGGCTAGGTCGCATCGGGAGTGCGAGGCCGAGGGGAAGCAACGCGGACAAAGCAAAACCAAAGGCAGCGCGAGAGGGAGCAAGGCCCTTGCAGTCGTCCGTGCCAGGAAGATCCAGATGGTCGGCGGAGCCGTTGCAGATGAATTACAGCCAGACGGAGCAAATGACTCCCAAAAGAGGCAAGCCAGGCCAGTGGCCAACACCCGACCGGCGCCGCCCCCGTAAGCTTAGCCAGCACGGGCAATGGTCGAAGGGAGGAGGCGAGCGAGTGACCTGCCGGATGACAAGGCAAGAAATAAATAAAAAAAAAGGGTTGGAGGGTGTGCGTCGCCGGACCACGACGCATTGAAATGAACGGAAAGAAACCAAAGGAAAAATGCGAAAAAGGAAAAAGAAGAAAAAAAAGCGGCAGGTCGCCAAGCCAATTAAGACCAACCTAACCTGGCGGATGGGTTGCTCAACCACGCGATCTTCCTTCGCTTTTCTTGACGCGCTGCCGCATGTTTCGATGATGAGCCGAAACCCGCCCTGTCCGGAAAGGCACGGGCTCGAGGCTTCTGTGCCTTCAGCGCGCGCGCCCTTGGCCAGCCCCCAGCACGGTGGTGGGTGGCTGACTGACATGGAGCTGGCCTGCTGTGCGTGAGCCCTTTGCCTTTTTTGAGTTCGCATCCCTTTAGGCCCAGGACTATTATGGCGGTGGCACTTGGCTACGACCGCCGACGCTGCCATGTCCCTGTCGGGTCGGATGGAGCAAGATGAAGGGCAGACATTCTTGGTGTCAAGTGTCGAGCCAAGTTAGCGCCGTGCTATATCGTTTTCTTCGGGGGGCCCCTCAACTGTCTTCGTGGCGCCGTCGCAATGCGACCTGCACCCCCTCCTCTCCCTGGGGCCGTGGTGGGTGGTGTACGCACGTATGTATATCGCCGATACTGTGTGTACTGTGTTGTGCGTGGTCCTGCGCGCACCATTGGAAACCCAAGGTCCCAGCCGGCCAAGACGAAGTCACGGCCGAAGTCAGGACAGGCCAGGTCGAGACGAGACTTGCAAGACTCATCGACAAGTGGAGATGGGGCGCCCGCTCTGTGCTGTTGTCTATGTCGCTGGCTGCTGCTCCGCTGGATTTTGTCATCCATGGTGCATTGCGTGCTGCTGCTCGCTCGCTTTCCGGGGCCCTGTTTCCCATCCATGTCATGCCCTGGTATTTTTTTTTTCTTTGACCCTGTCTGGTTGATTGCTGCGTCACCTCGCTCCATACCACCGCCTCCCGGCCGTCGTACTTTTTTTTCCCTTTTCTTTTCTCTCCATTTTATCTCTTTTTCTGCGGGAGCTGGGGTTTGCAATCAGGCTGGCCCCGTGGACAGCGCTGCACACAGAACCACACAACACCCGCACACACACTCACTCACACGCACAACAACGCAAGCAGAGGACCCCACCGGGCGCTGCTAGTGACAAGCCCGAAGCGGCACATTCTTATTAGGTCAGGGCTGGCAGGCAACCTGCCCAAACAGGACAAGGCAAACAGCTCCGCAAATGGACGGAGGCGAGGGCGCTGGCTTGCTTTTTGCCAGGCGCTCCAGCGCAGGCGCCGCAAATCCCCCTTTTTGGCTGGCTGCTGCATCTTGTGCTTGTGCTAGCCATGGATCGCCTGCATTCCTTGGCTCCCAATCTCGTCTTTTGGCCGGCGGGCGGGACAAGATTCAAGCGCTGCGGTGGGTGCCTTCCCCCCGGGCGCGGGCTGGGATTGTGCGTGTAAGTGGTGGATTTGATTGACTTGGGTCGCAGAGACAGGCAGGCGGTGGCCACCATGGCGAGGTAGACAGCATGTACCTGCCCGGACAAGGGTCGTGCTGAACGGGCCGGGGGGGTCCCACTGCAAGCACGTCCAGCCCACAGGCCACAGGCCACAGGCCACACAGGCCACAGGCCGCAGTCCACAGTCCACCCACCGGACCAGGTGCGCAGAGCGAGCGAGCCTGATGCTTCCTGCGTTCGCTCACGCACCCCAGTCAAGTGCTCCCAGACACCGAAACCCCTCCATTACAATTCCATGAGACCCAGCACGCACTAACGAGCCCTCTCTTAAGCGTCTGGGGCTGCTCTCCCTCGAGCCGCCGCTCCGTCCCTCCTGCCTCTCTGCCCCCTCCTCCTCCCTCTTCCAACCTTTGTCCGCCAGCCATGCGAGCTACATCCCACCGCCGCCCAGCCGCTGCCGACTCTTGTTGACCACGCCGACGTCAAGACTGGCCCGCTCTGCTACGTCAGCCAGCCAGTTTCGTTTCGCTCCGAACGCCGGCCCCACTGCCTGGGCCTTTTTGGGCGAGACCGGAAAGAGAGGGGAAAGCCGGGTCCAAACCAAACGAGGGGGGGAAAGGAAGTTAACGACCGCAGCAGCCGCACCAGACGCCGCACGCCCGCACGCCCGCCCGCCCTCCTCCAGCCCCAGGCCTGCGAACAAAGTCAAGCAATCGATTATTTTTTTCTTCTTCCCGATTACCCGGGTTTGATTTTGCCCTTGCGCCTTTGTCGTCTGCATCGCTCCTGATATTTCCGTCCTGCCGAGGCCGCGAGTCTGTGCGGCAAAGAGCACAGAGCCTGGCTCTCTGAGTGTGTTTCCCAGTTGCTGTGTGCCGTGTGTATGTCGGCGAGACAGCAGAAGAGAAGAAGAAGAAGAAGCAGCAGCCGCAGCAGCAGCGACGGTCCTTAGTCTGACCATCTCTGCCTCCTGCCTGCACCGGCTGCCTGCCCCAGCTGCCCAGCCCCTCCGCTGTTGGACTCGGGCACAGACGCTGAGCAGGCCAGCCTCNCGCCGCCGCCGCCGCCGCCGCCGCCTCCCTCCGCCTCTTCCGGTAGCCACCTCCGGTAGCTACCTCCAGTCACTCCCACTTTCTGCAACCCGCGAGCCTCGGCTGGAAAGTCAATCCGCCGCCCAACCCACTCTTCCCACTCTTCGCAGCCCGCAGCCGCCGCCCTCGATGGCGTCGAGAACTGAGGACCTGCCGTGGCCCACGGCGCCGCCGCCACGGCTGCCCTCAATGGACGAAATGGACTACGTTATGCATCCCAGCATGCCCGAGCCTTCAGCCCCCCCGCGCCTGCAGCATCCATCGCACCCGCCCATAACAGGCTCAGGCTCATGTCCCTACAGCGCAGCCCACCGCCTCGACTATCACGGTTCGCCCCTGCCGAGCCCGAACTATAACTCTGTTGCCTCCCTCCTTTCGCCCGTCAGAAATCCGGCCCACTCGCCACAGTCGCACTCGCAACAACCACATCTGCTCTCCCACCACCACCAACAGCAGCAGCAGCAGCACAACCACCACAACAACCATAATAACCATCACCACCACCAAAACGCAGGCTCGCAGCCGCACTCACATTCACACTCGCACTCCCAGTCACATCCTCACCACCCGTACGACCCGGTGCATCCTCCACCCTCAGGCAACCACTGGTTCTCCCACCACCCTCCACCAGCGCCCCAACCACCCCACTGGGGACACCCGTTTGGGGGCCACGACACTCGGTCGCCCAGCTCGGGCCTGTTTGCTCCCCAGCAGCTCCCGTCTCTGTTCCCGATAGACCACCACCACCAATATCTGGGCGGTGCTGGCGGCAACCACCACAACAGCGGTGGAAGCACCACCGGCAACGGCAGCGGCAGCAGCAGCAACAACAACGGCAGCAGCAACAGCAACAGCAGCACCGGGAGCAGCAGCAGTAACGGCAGCACCGGGGGGAGCGGTCTGGGTGCTGGTTCGGGCATCAATCCCTTGTTTGTGCCTCACCACAGTGTTGGCCAGCCATCTATGGATCCTTTCGCTTCGTCGTCGTGGTCACTCTACCGCCAGCACCACAGGATGCCCGAGAGCGCCCAAAGATTCAATCCTGGACCCCATGTCCACCACGGAAACCCTCAGCCTCCGTCCACCACTTCTGCGCCGGCAATCTCTCCACGTAGTCTTCCGAACCCCACAATGCCCGATCGCCACAGCCAACCGCAGATCCAGAATAGCCAACAGCCCGACTTCGTCTCGTTCAACCACTCGGCTTCAACGTCCCCTGCCTCGTCCGCCCGTGCAAGCCCGAACCCTGCCGACGGCGGGTCAGCCACACACACTCCGCTTGGCATATCCTCAAGATCGCTGAATGGGCAAAACGGACGCCAAACGCCGACCCGGAGTGAAGTGAGCCAGGCGGGACAAACAAGACCAAACGAGAACCCCCAAGGACCAGCAATAGTTTCATCCCCTACCGTGAGCCCGCCGGCCCACACCCCCGTGGCCGGTCGAGGATCGGATGAGTCCGCCAGCCACTCTGGATCCGGAATGTCTACCAGTGACTCGGAGCGACGACGGGCAACACCGAGTCACAGGAGAGCCCCGGCTGTTGAGATGCAGATGTCAGATGACGAGAGTGACTCGAGCGAGGAGCATATGGAAGAGATGTTCATCCAGCAACTCGGAGTGGCTGGGCCGCCTTTTGCCCTCAGGGTCAGCGAAATGGCGGAAGAGAGAATCCGCCGCCAGCAGCTTCTACGTGGAGCCATGACCAACAAGAGAATTGCCTCCAAGGGCGCCCTTGCCTCCCTTGTCAGTGTGGAGATTGACAGCCTACCGGAAAGCGAACGAAGTCAGTGGTTTTCTTGCCCTTTCGTTTCCGATCCCACGCATATTTCTTTCCTAGCATACTGACCAGAGTCACACACACACACACACACACACACACACAGCCTGCGTTATCTGCTACAACGAGTTCGGGGTTCCAAACCCCGAGGGTATCAACGAAGCGCCGTTGCGACTGCCTAAATGCAAGCACGTTTTTGGAGATCACTGTATCAAGAAGTGGTTTGAGGAATCCGACAGCTGCCCATACTGCCGAGACAAGGTTCCCTCGGAGCCCCTCATGCGCCTGACTGCGAGGTCTGTGAATACTATATTTGCGGCGCTACCCGATGGCAGGACTTTGAGCAGGTAAAATCGGCTCTGGGCTGCTTCTCCATCGCAGACGCTTCACAATGCACTAGTGGCTAACGGGCTCGTCTTGACACAGCGCTGGTTCTGCAGGAGCATCAGCAATGACGCCTGATGTCGGTTTCCTTTACCGCCAAGCGCATGGGAATCCCTACGTGGCGGCTGTTGGAAACAGCAGGGCTACATGGCAGTCGGCAAGGCGGTCACCCCCTGAAGACATCGATGTCAGGAGCCGTCGCACTCGACCGCGGCATGGAAGCCTCCGCGGGGCTACCTCGACCGGAAGCTCCAACGTTGGGAACGCGAGGCCCAACTCGTTTGCCGGTTCCTCATCTTCGACTCCGTCGTCACAGCAAGGATCCCCGGGGCGTGACAGATACTACAACGGCCCCAATATAAACTCGCCAGTACACTGGCAGCTTCATGCCCAGATGGAAGGGCGTAGGATGCAAGGCCAGCCACTGAGGCAACAGCCAATGCCGACGCCACACATGCAGCGGGGCATCATGCCTTTGCATATGCAGCACCGTCCGGGGCAGTCTTCTGGACCCGCAGGCTACTCGGCCTTGTCGCTGACCCCGGACCCGTTCTCCGGCATGCTGAATATGGGCCCGGGCCACATGTCCCAAGGCGGGCAGGATTCAGGCTTCATGAACCCATTGAGCAGCAGCGGCCCAACGGAGACGACGCACTCCATGGGACCGGTGCCCCCGGTGGAGGCAGGTGCCCCGTTCCCTGGTCCAGGATCAGCCACACCGCTGTTTTCCCAGCAACTACCACCGGTAGGTGGTCTGGACGATAACGCATTCGATCGATCAGGCCCCGCGGTAGCAACCCCGGTCAACTGGTCGCAACATTGACCACGGTCTCGGGAAAGACGTTGATGAAGGGAGAGGTGCTCTGTTTTTTTCTTCTGCCGCGCTGGCGCGCCGCAGGCATGGAACGGCGTAGAACGCGGGGGGGGGGATTGTTCACATCAGATCCGACGTGGACAGGCTTGAGGTACAGAGCGGGGGCGGGCGCAAATCGCAGAGACGAACAGCACCCGATTCTGCATGCCACGACGATTCGAAGCATACGACAACACATCCATGTCACTCTTCATCTCGCCACTCTTTTATTGGTGAAACCAACCGAACAGCTGGGCATTTCTCGCATGATTGCATTGTTGTTTGACTTAGCTTTTTTATTCCTTTTTCCCTTTTCTTTTTCTTCATTACGAAACCTGGGACATGCTTGGGGGCGGTTATTACGGCGTTTATCTTTTTTTCCTTCATAATTCTTCCTCTCGCACACTCATCATTTTGCCTTTCGGCCAGATCGCACATCATATTAAATGTTGGCATCCAGAACAGGTCCTCATCCACTTCTTTTTCCCATGAGAAATTGTTTGCTCCTTTTTTTTCTTCTTCTTTCTCCCCCCCTCTCTCTAGCTCAACTCAACTCAACCTTTCGAGATGTTTTCCTGCTCACACCCACACACCCACGCGCCAGTACACTCACCCCACCCCTCTTGCCCTTACTTGCTCCCCCAAATAATCGAATGGGCGATCGTTTGTTAGGGACTGACAGGGTTTGTGGATTTTCTGCACTTTTTGGTTTGCCGAGCATAACGGCACCGAAGAAATAGCACAGAGATTGGACCTAACTTTGTCTTTGGGCGCGCGGAGCAATCAAAGTGTGGGCCGTTTCTGTTGCCTGCCACTGGGCGAAGTTGTCTGCCAGCCGTCGCCTACGTCCTACGCCCGCGGGCCCTTTGGGCTCTGGAGCGAGGATGCGCAGTACATGTTTTGATAGGCAGGCGGAGACACCCTGTGGGAAAGCCGAATGTTGCGATAATATGACGTTGAATGCAATTCCGGCCCAATTTGGTCTGCGGGTGATTCATGGCTCTTTGGCTCACTTCAGCTGCCTGCAGGCGGCCTGCATTGGCCGTAAAACTACCTAGGTCTAGGTCTGGGCTTGGCGGGTACATAGGCTTGCGGTATGACTGTGACTTGCGGGCCAAAGCCATAGCACGACTCGGTGCTGCTTCGGCTGGAGCATTTGCACGACGCCAGGGATGTGGTGATGATGCAATTCCTAGGCACGGTGCAGACATGAATGAACCCAGAAAAAAAAAAAAAAGCCCGGTTCTGCGCCAGGCCAGGAACTTCCTATTTGGGACATGGGCCGGCCCACCCAACCAAACAATGCTTGGTTCCGATATGGAAACACCGACCGACATCAACCGCTACCGATTCTGGACAGCACTCGCCGAGACGTGGAAAGTCGCAGTGGAGGCCCAAGAAGCTCGCGGCGACGTGGGCCATGATGCTCGTGTCCATGCCCTGCAGCTAGACTACAAGAGCCGGCCTGTCTCTGCTTGGCGAAGCGAAAAAAGAGAGGCCGCTTCCGCGATGCCACCGAAATGCCTGGCTTTCAGGCCAAACCGTGCTTTGCACTGAGGGTGCTCCCGGCCGTGGCAATTTAGACCTAGTATTCGGATCAGACGACAATTGCGGCGGGTGGTTGTGTGTGTGTGCGTGTTGAAAACCCCTTCCCCCACAAGCAATTGGAAGCCTGGACCCTCCAACCCCGCCCCCGGCCTCTGCACTACTGCTGGAAGCTCGGGTGGGGCACCCGCGCGTGCGTCCGCCTGGGGTAAGGAAGGGGGAAGATGAAGGGAGGGCCCCACAAGCCTCGGCTAACGGTAACTTTGACGGGTTTGGGTGGTTTTGGGTGCGACTTCCCGAATGCTGATTGCGCCCGAGCCGGAATCCAATTGTGTTTATCCCAACTCAATCTTTGCCTGCCTGCCTGACAGCTGTCATTGCCGCGACACGACGGCGCCGAAACGTCCTTTTCTCTTCTTCTTTATTTAAAAAAAAGGACGGGAGGCTCCAAGGAAGAAAGCGGCCGAAGCCGTCGACATGGCGGGCCCGGTGAGGCACCCGATCGACGTGGCGGCGCTCGAGGCCTACGTCGGCGCCAACGCGCCCGACATCTCGCCGCCGCTCGACGTCAAGCAGTTCGGGTTCGGGCAGTCCAACCCGACGTACCAGCTGACCGACAGCCTGGGGAAGCGGTACGTGCTGCGCAAGAAGCCGCCCGGGAAGCTCGTGTCCAAGACGGCGCACCAGGTCGAGCGCGAGCACCGCATCATCTCGGCCCTCTACTCCTCGTCCTCGTCCTCTGGGGAGGCGGCGGTCCCGGTGCCGCGCCCGTACTGCCTCTGCGAGGACGACTCGGTCGTGGGCACGCCCTTCTACATCATGGAGTTCCTCGACGGGCGCATCTTTGAGGACCCGGCCATGCCGGGCGTCGGGACCGACGAGCGCCGCGCGCTCTGGACCGACGCGGTGCGCACGCTCGCGCGCCTGCACTCGGTCGACCCGGATGCGGCCGGGCTGGGCGCGTTCGGCAGGCGGAGCGGCTTCTTTGCGCGCCAGGTCCGGACCTGGACGGGCGTCTGCGACGCGCAGGCGCGCACCAGGGACGTCGAGACGGGCGAGGCCGTGGGCGACCTGCCGAGGTACCGCGAGCTCGTGCGCTTCTTCCAGGACGAGACGCTGCAGCCGAGGGACCGCGCCTCGCTCGTCCACGGAGACTACAAGATCGACAATCTGGTCTTCCACAAGACGGAGCCGAGGGTCATCGGGATATTGGAGTCAGTGTTTTGCCGTGCCTCGCCGAGGCTTTGTCGCCCCCTAATTTCCTTGCTTGTTTGCCCTTCGACCAAAAAGACTGACAAAAGAGCACCCGCCCAACCAGCTGGGAAATGTCTACGATCGGCCACCCGCTCTCGGACCTGGCCAACCTCTTCCAGCCCTTCGAGACGGCGCACCTGTCGACCGACGTGGTCAACACGGCCCACCCGGGCTTCGTCCCCGGCGCCACCCCGGGCCTCCCGACCCGCGACGAGGCCGCCGAGCTGTACCGCGCCGCCGTCCCGCAGGGCTGGTGGCGCACCTCGGCCGACATGGCGCCCGACCTGCGCTGGGCCCAGGCCTTCAACATGTTTCGCGGCGCCGCCGTCTGCCAAGGCATCGCCGCCCGCGTCGCCGCCCGCCAGGCGAGCAGCGAGCAGGCCCGCCGCTACGCTGACGCCAGGGCGCCCCTTGCCGAGTTCGCATGGACCATGGTCGGGACTGCGAGAGAGGCCGTTGCTGGCGCGGCCAGGGCAAAGATATGAGGCCTTGTTGTCTGCCAGAGACTGGTGTTTTATTTTTTTTTTCTGTTATACACTCGAACCAAAATAAACACAAAAAGCATCATCAAGTGCCTGCATACTTGACCACCTGCCTCACAACCCTCTTGTGTGACATGTTCTCCTGGCGGCGCATGGGCGAGGCTCGATCTGATGTGTTTGGCCTTGCTCTACAGATTTAACATGCGACATGAAGCACTCTCGTCGGCGAGGCGGGGATCTCGCGCCAAGCCTATCCGGTGCTCTAAGCAGGAAGAAGGAAAAAAGAAGAAAGTAAAGGACAAGAAAAGAAAAAGAAATCTCCACATATTCACAACCGAACCTGTCCGTACCTCGGCGGATAGCAACACATTAAAATTGGCGGCCTGTGGCAAAAAAGGTGCAGGGTACACAAAAGCTGCTTTTCTATGCCTCTTTGTCACGCAAATCAGTCGTCCTCGATCTCGTCGTCGCTGAGCATCAGCTTCTGGACCTGCAGGCCCCCAGGGAGGAGCCCTTCGTCCTCGTCGGCGCCCCCGCCTCCCCGCGCGGGGACGGCCCTCTTGGGCCTGATGCCGTGGTTGGCCCTCCTCTTCCTCGGGCTCGCCGCCTCCTCCGTCGGCTTGTCGGTCGCCCAGCCCTCGCCGGGCGCGTTGCCGCCCGCCGCGTCGTCGTCGTCCTCGCCGAGGGCCGCCTCCTCGTCGTCGGGCATGGGCTGGCCGCCGATTCCCTGGAACGACACCACCTTCTCGAGGTCCCGGAGGCCCATGCCCAGGAAGGACCCTCGCCGCCTCCGCGCCATGTGGGCCATGTAGGGCAGCCGGTCTAGGAGCATCTCTTTGCGCGCCGAGCTGCCCAGCGACAGCGGGGGCGTCACTATTTCCTCATCCGTGTCTTTACTTGTCTTCTCGGCAGCAGACGAGTCGGTGCGATTGGCAGCCCGGCTGCCCACACTGCTCCCGCCGCCGCCGCCGGAGGAACCTCCGCCTATAGGCCGCGGCTTTCTGAAGACAGAGGGTCCACTGCCGAGGTGCTGGTGCCCGGCGCCACCTTTGGCCGCAGCGCCGCCCCCTCCCAGAAGCCCGGCTTCCCCGTTGACAATCCGGGTGCTCCACATGTCCATGAGCGCCTCAAGCTCCTCCTTGGCGCGCCAGAGCTTGATGCTGGTCGGGAAGAACATCTTGTACTGGTCGCCGCCGCCGCCACCCTGCCTCGGGTTGCCGTTTGCCGACTGGCGCTTGACCGGAGACGGCAGCGAGAACAGCATCCCGCGCACAACCACCTCGAACGCCATCTCGTCCTGTCGCAGCACATGGCTGCCCATGTCTCGCCCGTAGTAGTTGCCACCGCCGCCGCCCCTACCGCCCCTGCCGCCGAAGAAAATATCCCACGACGGGCAGAGGAGGTCGCTGTCGGACAGAAAATCCAAACAGCCGTTGAGGTAGTCGACCGCCGAGTTGGGATCCTGGGGGCCCGTGGCCTCGCACGACAGCGCGTAGTTCTCGTGCAGCGCCGAGATAAACGTAGAAGTATCGGTCCCGGTCTCGTCAATCAGCGTGTCTACAGAGACCAGCGACTGTTTTGGCCGCGAGAGATGCGACATGTATCTCGGCAGCTTCTCAACCTCGTAGCCCAAAGTTCCCGGCGCGTAGGGTATGTCGTCCCGCTTGTTGTACACCACCTTTCCGACGGCGTGGAATATTCCCAGGCTCGCCTCTCTTTGCGAAACTAGCTCGAGCGACTCTCTTTCGCCTTTGGTCATGGCCAAGTCTCTGGCCCCCTTCTTGGCCTTTGCAAAAGTCACCTTGGCGCCCCAGTCGGCGTCCGCGTCGCCTTTGAGACACAGAAACTCCAAAGAGGAGATGGCGTTTCGGATATCCCCAATCTCGCCAAGCTTCTTGAGCACGACGGGCCCAGGAGTGCGGCGCCGACCCGACTTTCTAGCCTCTTTCTGAACGACAAGCTCGAGCGCTTTGAACAGGATAGAGGGTGCTATGGCGTTGAACTCTATTATGCCCGTGCCCGGATGCCTCAGAATCTCGGGCCCCAGGAGCCGATGTGCGGTGAAGCTGTCGGCCGATGCCGACGTCGTTGTCAGTAGTGTCTCGGATATTATCATCACCACGGGTATGGCGGGCTCTCTCTGCGTCTGTTGTCCAAACGTGGCGAGCGAAGGCGTGTTCGTGGCCAGGAACTGCAGCACCGCGCTCCGAAACGAGGTCAGCGCCGAGGACGACCTCATGAAGGTGTTGGGGAACTCCTCGACTAGCATCAGCCTCCGGGCAGGCCCATCAGACTGGCCATCCGGAACAGAGGCATTTGCTGGTCGCGGTGTTGGGCTGCCGTCGTCGTCCTCCAGATCGAGCTGCCCAAACTTGCCACCCCTCCCGACAAACTCCTCAAACTGGGCCGCGGCCGACTGGAAGCGCTGCCCCGGCACGCCGTGGGTGCTCGTCGGGTTCCTCCACTCGAGCACTTCGCACCGCAGCTCCTTGGCCAGGAGCCGGACCGTCGTCGTCTTCCCCGAGCCCGCCGCGCCCTTGAGGATCAGGAGCCGCTGCCGCATCCGTCCGTCCGTCACGTCCTCGAGCCACCTGCGCACGTCAGCCACCTTCTTCTTGTGCACCGCCAGCTCCTCGAGATTCGCGGGTCCGAACCGCTCTGACCACGGGCGAAGGTCCTCGGCCCCGCCGTTCCCCCCAGCGCTAGCGGTGCCGCCGGACGAGCTGTTGGCGAGACGCGGAGGCTTGCGGAACATGCTGCTCGTCGTCTTGGATGACGGCAGGCTGGAGCCCGGGGGCGCCGACTGTTGCTGCTGCGAGGAGCTAGCGCTGCCGCCGTCTCTGAAGCGCTTGGTGGCATTCCTGCCCACGATGCTGGAGGCGGCGGCCTTGCTCGCGGCCACGTTGTCGTCATCCTCGGATATAGGGTCGCTGATTATGTCTTCGATCGGGGTGGGTGGCTTGGGCTCCGTCTTGGCGGCGCGTTGGGCCTGCTTGGAGAAGAGCAGAAGTAGGTCTCCGTTTCTGCCCTTCTCCTCCACCACCTTGGTCTTTGCCCGTCGCTTCTCGGGGCTGGCACTAGGGCTTTTCGTAGAGGCCTTGGAGGCGCGGCCGCGGCTGTTTAGGAAGCTGGGCGGCGCAGCCGATGCTTTGGCGACGCCATTGGTAGGAGCGTCCTTCTTGGACGCGGCAGCGGCAGTGGCGGCGGCAGCGGCAGAGCGCGTCGTCGTCCGTCGTTTCGGGATCGGCGAGACGGGGGGCTGCGGGTTTGCGGCGGCAGGGTTCGTGGGCGATGGGAGTAGGAAGTCCTTCAGGCTGCTCTTGCGGGGAGTGGTCTGCTGCGACGGCGGCTGGGGCTGTGAATCATCTTCATCGTCGGACTCGACGAGGTTGCGCCTGCGGCGCTTCGCAGGCGGCGCCATTGCGGAGCTGGGCTGGTCATTTGCCGCCGCAGGGTGGCTCGTCACATTTGCTGCCTCGTCGCGGCTTGGACAGGCGGGAATTGGTGCAGGACGAGCGTTGGCGGCGGCGTCGGGCGAAACGGCTGTCGAGTTGGAATGTGGGCGAGATTCACGCAACTTGACGTTGGACCAGGCAGCTCAAAGTTAGAAACCGCATGCCAAAGCCTAATGGTGCAGCGGAAGTGGGGCCGCCAATGGGTGGCCTCCCCAGGCACCCAGGCGCTCTGCCGAGAAGAACCAGAAGAACCAGACGCTGAACGCTTGAATGCAGCTCTGTTTTTAGCGCTGTGGGGCCTCCTGTCGGGACCCAACCCCCGCTGTGGACATCAAAAATGGAGTCTGCAGCTTCTGGGCACGACGGGAAACGGCCCTGCATCTCTTAGGCCTATCTGATCAATGTGGTGCCGCCGCGTTTCACGCAACCATCGGATCTGACCTTCTGCCCGCGACGACACAACCGAGCGCGCAAATTACTTTTCCATCCATCTCATCTACCACGCCTGTGCCTCAGTGCACCCAGCCCTCAAAGTCGTCCACAAACCGGGCTGCGGCGTTCAGGTATCGATTGTGGACGTCGCCCCACGTGCGCGAGGCCTCCTTCATGGCGCGAACAGCTGAGCAAAACAAAACAAAAAAAATGTTAGCAAAGACCTCGCAACAAAGGGCGGCCGTTTCCCGCGGGGTGCTCCGTGCAAACTCGCCCTTGACAAAGTGGGCGTCAGTCGAGAACCTCGACGTCAGCGCCTGCTCCTTCACGTACGCCCAGTCCTTGGCCGTCACTGGCACCTGGTCCCGATCGACCCTGGGGCGGAGCATGGCGATGTAGACGGCCAGGACCAACAGCCACCATTGACGGACCAGGCCGACGTGGAACTTGACGGGGACGTGAGGCAGAAGTATCCGCACCGCGTGGCTGCTGGTCAGGAGGTGCACGACGAAGAAGTTGTAGGCATGCGTCCCGGGCGCCACCGTGGCCGTGAGAAGATCGACGGCCAGCTCCTGCGACTCACGGAACCGCGCCACCGGGTCGTCCCCCAGGTCCCAGGCGTTCCAGTACTCGAGCACAAGAGCCTCGTGCTTCTCGAAGACGGGTTCGATGTTTTCGAACCCGGGCTTGTCAAAGAGCCCGTCGAAGCGCTCGTCGGCCGCAAGCCGCTCCACCAGCTCGGCGGGCGACGCCGACGTGAAGGGGGCCGGCTTTGTGTACGACGGGTCGTCGCTGTATCGGTGCAGATAGTTGTGCTGCACTGCGGCCATACCCAGGGCCTCGATGGCAATCTCCCGGCTGTCCATCTCGAAGGCGTAGCCGAGGTGGATCAACGGGTGGCTCACTGCGGAAGCAAAACCTTGTGTGTAAGCTCAAGTGTGCCATGCCACCCACCACGGGGGCCATGGCAGCCAGCACTGCAGGGCGGGGCAGGGCATGTTAGGGGTGGGGTCTCTCTTACGCCCGCCGATCAGGCTGTTGACAAGCGGCTCCTTGCCCTCAAACATGTACTCGGCGACCACCTTCTTCCAGTCGTAGGCATGGTCGAAGGCCAGGCTGTCCTCGAAGAAGTCGATGTATGCCCTCTGGTAGAGCTTGTCGCCGAGGAAGTCGCGCCAGTCGTCCTTTGTGATCTCGGCAGGCGAGTCTTGCCAGGGCTCGAGGTCCTTGGCCTCGACGGCGTAGATGTGGTGCAGCTGGGCGGCGTCGGCGCCCAGCAGGTAGGCTGAGCACAGGATGTGGGCCATGTGGTTGTCGAACTGCAGCTTGTGGTAGATGATGGAGTGGTTCACGTGATTGGCGCGGAGCAGGTGCTTGAGCGTGCGCGGGCGCTTCTCAGCCGCCGTCTCGATGTGGTGCACCTCGACCGGCTCCAGCTTGATCTCGCGGGCCGGCCCGGCCGTTCCCACCAGGCGGTTGACCAGGGGCACGTACGAGAGCAACGTCGACGCCATTGTTTTTTTTTTTCTTTTTGTTATTCTTTTTTATTCTTCTTGTTGCTCCACGGGTCCAGGAGGTTGGAGGTGTAGACCAGCCCAACTCCAGATGCAAAACACGGGCGCTCGCCAAGTAAAGGCCGGTGGTGATGTAATACTTGACAGTGGCCGTGCGTCGCGGGAATGAGGGGAAGCTTGTTTCGGGGTCTCGGGACCTACAGCAAGCAGGCAGGAGTCGCGTCGGCTGGAGCGCGGCTGCTTTTTTAATTTTTCTCGGCCACCTGCAGATTTGCGGAGCCGACAAGTGCCTTGCGGGGCCTCTCAGCAAATGCACCCAATCAGGACCCGCTGTCAACCCTACTTGGGAAACTGCCCTTCAGGTGTCCGTCAACTCTGCCCAACAAAATACGGCGGCCTCGCTCGCCATCCCCTCGCCTTTGAAGCCCTCTGCTGCCTCTCTCGATAGTGTGTGCATCTTCAGCCGTGCCCAACTGGCCTGGTCAAGCGAGAAACCCCGCCATGCTACTGGGCCTTGAACTTCTTCTTCAGCATACCCGCCAAGCTTGCTGCTGTCCTTCCCAACACTGTCCAGATATCCCATTTGTAAATGCAGCTTCCGATTGGACATCAGCTCCTTTCTGTCTCAGCTGTGGGGTTTGCCTAAACCTTGATTCCCCCGCTGTCCGTGAACAGATCTCACTTATCCCAACCTGGCCGAGGGCGAGGAAGATCGAACGAAAAGTAGCCCCGTGGGCATGGCAATACGTAAAACTAGGAAAGAATACGGACCGAGCTTGGTCAACGGGCCAAAGATGCAACAGAAAGGTCGATGAGAGACCAGGCAAATGGTGTAAGAGGACTGGCGCTTGGCTGGCTAGATATTCTGGCAAGACAAGCATGCCCCCTGATCAACCCTTCGAAGGTCAATGTGCGCGGCCTGGTGCTACGAATCACCGTAACCGTGGGCCCTGTACTTTACAATCAAAATAACGAGAGAAGGTGTGCAGGGTGTTTGTTGCAACCGCATCGCCCCGGCGGTGTCTTAATAGGCTATAGAACCTTCTTCACCGCACGGCCTTGGTGCGATTCATCGAGAACGGGGACGAGAGCTTCGATCCAGGCTCGTGGGCTCTTTTTTTTCTTCTTTCGCCTCCACCACACGGTTGAAGGCTCAACTATCTGACGACTACACCGCCTGCCATGCTTATTACATTATGCTGGCCAGGCCCCAACTCCCTGGAGATGACTGCATTAAGTAGTATAAGAACCTAAAAGGCGAGGTATTTGGGAAGCCACGCTGGTTCCACAAGGTGGGCTGGCAGCCTCTGTTGAGAGTTATCAAGAACAGATTTGCCATGCATCTTGAGGTAGAATACTGCTAAACGGCCCTTATCTCGTCGGCATCCCAGCGAAGGTCTGCTTGACAACCGCAAGGTTGATGTATTGAGGGATACCAGCTCTGACAGAGCCGACAATCCATCCGAGGCGGGACTGAATGAGCTGGAGACGATCCTCCGCAAGCGCAACAAGCCGATCGAGAATTTGGACAGAATTGGCACAGTTCGGCCCTCAGGGGCACAAATGAAAATCGAAAAAAAGCGATGCCTTTAGGCAGGTGAGCAAATCCGCCCATCAGAGCGGCGATCCGGAGCTGGTTCACCAATCCTTGGGGAAATGGGCCAACGAAAACACCGGCGTCAGCTACTTCAGCTTCAACGAGCCCGACGGCCGTAAAACCAAAATGGAGGAGGCGCTCAGAAAAGTGACTGGGGATGTCTATGTGCCCCGCTATCGCCTGGGAATGCTCTGCCGTCATATAGAGGCCGGTTGGCATTCACGACAAGGCTCATGGAAAACCCGCGGCGGGATAAGCCATGAGCGTTATGGGGACATGTGAGGTAAACGCCATGTTTCACATGACTTGGACCACGACGGGGTCCTCGCCCCCATCGTACTTGATCTTCATAGGTATTGTCGGATGCCTGCTGCTGTTTGGGGAGCCGCCGCCGCCCAGTGCACAGCAGCGAAGCTGGCCTCGTCCCAGTAAGGCCTCCGAAGCTGGAGAACCATGCTGAGCCCACGAGCAACTCCTTGGTGGCTGGGGAGAGCTGCGGCTTCCAAGAAACTTGCGGGGTTTGCTCGCGCCCCCGTCGGGCCTTGGCAAGACGTCGGATTAAGAAGATGTTATTCTGCCAGAAAGCGGTAGTATGGTTGTGGTACCAAATTCATTGTAGCGCAGCCGCGGAAACCGGTATTTGTGAAGCAGCCAGCCGGGCTCTAAATGTCGATCATTCCCCACGGACACTACTTCTTGCTAGATCCTTCGAAGATGGACCGGGTTGCTTGAGTGTTTCTGCAAATGCCTGATTGTATTGGTGAAATAGAATGTCCAAACCCGGCGAAAGACAGCTTGTGTCGTCACACCCAAGTTCTGGCTTCCCGCCAAGCTCATCACGGTCTGGGGCCGGGCCCAATTTTGGTTCAGGGGCTCCTGGTGCCTCCTCTTCTTCCTGAATTCTCTATTTCCTCCGGAGCCAGATTTCGTCGGCAAGCACCCCGAGGCACTGGAGTTGACGAGCGATCCGCTAATAGCAATATAGGCGGGGTCTGTTGGAGCATAACCAACCGTAAGGGGCGACTGACCTACAAATTATAGGGGATGTAACCGGAGTCAGACCCGGGCTACCAGGAATTCAGGACAAAGAGCCAGCATCAACACACGAGGCAGCACAGAGACACGACAGTATAAATATGACTTGGGTCACAAGATCGAATGGATCTAAATTGGGGTATAGAAGAAGTTTGGCTGCAAATGTTGCGTCTGTAGCTATTCCCCCACGACAATATGGGTCCTCTACCGTTCCACGGCAGAAGTTGTTGGGCGGCGAGTGAGGATTGCAGTCAGCAAGAAAAGGGGTTGCTGGGCCCCCACATGCATCCGAGGGACAGTACATGCAAAGATATTAAAAATAGAGAGGCGGAGGAGGCTTGTGTGGTGGTACAAAAACAAAAGAATCACGCAGCAGCGGCACCGTTGACGCCGTTAGACTCGAGTCTGCTGACCAGCTTCTTGACCGTGGTCCACTCCTCGCTCCGCAGGTTCTCCTTGCCGCCCAGATCCGGTCCGACCTCGAACACGGTCAGGTTGCCCGAGATACCACCGGCGGCTAGGCGTCGGCCCTCGGACGGCTCCCACGCCACCTTGTTGAGGCTGCTGGCCAGCATGGCGCGCCCATCCTTGCGCTGGCTCGGGCTGATGCGCGCAACTGGCTCCTCCGTCTCGACTGTAAGATCCCAGAGCTCGAGCCAGCCGGCGCCGTCCACGAGCGAGAACACGCCCGGTTTTATGGGCGACCATGCCGCATCGTAGACCACGTCCTCGCGCACAAACTCCATCAACGGCGACACCGCGCCGTCCCCGGCCGCTCCCAGGCCACCGAGCCCGCCGGCTGGCGTCCCGCTCAGCGCCGCCGGCGCCCGGACCTTCCAGAGTTTGACGCTCCAGTCCAGGCTGCTCGACAGCACCAGGTCCCCGAGGTCCATCGGCCCCCTAGCCGGGTGGAAGTCAACAGACATGATGGGCGCCGCGTGGCCACGGTAGCTGACGCGTGCATCCACGCCTGCTTTGGCACCGGCGCGGTCGTAGCGGTGGCACGGGAATATTACGCCTTCCTCAGACCCGACGAGGAAGTAGGTTGGGTCGGTTTGTGGGAAAGCCATGCACGTGGGGCTAAGGTCGTCCGTCTTGGCTGGCGGAGGCGCCGCCAGCGCCAAAGTTTCCTGCGGCTGGGCTAACATGTCAACGGACCAGCCGTACACGGCCCCGTCGGTCGAGCAGCTGATGATGTTGTTGGCGTTCTGTGTGCCAACGATGTCGACCGAGTAGATCGGGTGCGAGTGTCCGTTGCCGGTCAGCGGAGTCTTCTGCACAGGCGCCGCCCGCGCCCGCGTGTCCCAGAGGAGCACCTGGCCGCTGTAGGCCCCGCCGACGATCAGGTTCGGGTGAAAAGGCGAGAACTTGGCCGTCAGGACGTCTGACTGGGCGTGGAACACGAACTCGGGCCGGTCGTGCAGGTTCAGACTCCACACCTGCACTATGCCGTCCGGGTCGTGGGGTGCGGTAGGGTTCTTGGTGTAGGAGGCCAACAGCAAGTCGGGGAACTTGGGAGAGAAGTCGATCGAGGTGATCATGCGCTTCTTGGACCACCGGTCGTCGTAGAACTGGCGCACCTCCTTGACCTTGCGACGGCCCCTGCCGCCCACGTTGCCTTGCTCATCCTCGTCGTCGATCTCATGCGCCTGCAGCTTGTAGTCGGTGAGGATGTCGTACTCCTGGTCCAGCGCCTTCTCGATCACCTTGGTTGCTCGGTCCACGAAGTCGGCAAACTCCTCGGATGCCGTCACCGCCTTGAGCTCCTCGCTGGTCAGCGTCCTTGCCGGGTAGTTTGTGGTCAGGGCCGTTGGCTTGAGCACGCCATCCGTGGCAAGCTCCTGGGCCGCCTTGAGCTCCTCCTCCAGTTCCCTCCTGATGTTGGCCCGCAGCTCCTCCTCCCTGTCGCGCTCCCTACGGCTCAGGCGTTTGCTGGGCGAGGCTGTGGGCTCATCCGTCTCCGACTCCGAGAAGGCCCTGGGCCGGGAGGCAGGGGGCACCCAGTCGTCCTGGGTCTGCACGCCCTTGCTGTACGAGAAGATTTCCTTGACGGGGGAGGGCGGGCACTCGTAGATGGTGGTCAGGGGGACGGTGGTGAGGATCTGCATCGGGGTGGGGGCGCCGCCGTTTCCGGGCGTCGCATATTCGGAATTCTCGTTGCTGAGCTCGCCGGCGCTCAGCACACTGTTAGGGCGGCTGCCGCGCGGGCCCGGCGATGCGGCGCCGCCGCCGGTGGTGGTTGACGACGGCCTGTCCCCTACCAGGCGCTCTATGAAGGAGTCGAGGTCTTCGCGGTCGCGGCCGGCAGAGTAAAGAGGCGGGATGGCATGCTAGCGTTCACTCGTTAGCGAGGGCGCGCGGCAAACGACGCGGCCGTCACCTGCAGGCCCAGGCGCCCGCGACGCCCAGGAATGCAGATGCTGTTGAGGGGTCAAGTACATCACTGGTGGTCGCGATGCCGATGCTCTGGCGGCTCGAGGCCTGCTCGGTCCGTGCCCTCCTCTTCTCCTTGAGCTCGGCGAGCTTTGCTTTCTTGGCAAGGATCTCATCGCGTCGTTGTTGCATTTTGCCGGGGCGAGAATTGCTTCATCGCCGGCGCAATCGTGGGCTTGAGAGTTCTGGTTTGTTCTGCCGGGCGCGCTGTTGGCAAAGGCGGGATCGTGGGGGCGACGACACCTGATGTGACAGCGCGGAGCGAGCCCAAACAGAGTTCGGCTCGTGGGGCCGCCGGTGCACTGTGCGAAAGGAGAGCTGGCTGGCAATCGGCGAGCGCTAGAAGTACCGAAGGAAAATACCTCCAGGGAATGAATGGTCCCAGAGGCGCTGCAGATCCGTCCGATGTGTGCTGTGTGGAAAGACGAGGACGGGGGGCAGGCTACCTAGGAGTCTGGGTTTCTCTGTCGGCTCAGTGTGAAATTGGCTGGTACTCCTGAGCCAAGCATTTCCATCAGCGATACTCGACGTCCCTGGGCTGGCGTTCCATGATGAAGTGGGTCGAGCCCGCTGGTGCCGACAAGGTGTCTGCTGTCGGCTGGTGCAGGCACGGCATGGACTTCGCCAGGGGGCTCTCGAGCCTGGTCCGCAGCAGCCCATCACGTGCTCAGCCACGGTCCAACGTCGACGGCCTTCGTTCAGTGGCTCCGCCCGCCCTCGCCCAGGACTGAGCCACATGCGCTGCGCTGGGACCCACTGGCCCGAAGCCACCGAGTACTCGAGCTCGCTGGGCTGGAGCTCCTCCCTAGCCGCAGGTTTTGCGGGCTGGCGAAAAATCCCGACCGCACGACAGACCACATTTGCACCTCTAATAAATCGAACCTCGATCGCTCCCAGGGTCAATTGACGCCAATTGACGTCCGACGCCCCGAGCCTCCGCATCTCCTCCATCCTCGGTCTCCGTCGCGATCTGTTCCGGTGTGTCGCCATGTCTGCAACCAACGTATGTCCAAGCCCGCAGGACGTGCGGTCGTGTCCTGTCCCATTTTCCACCCCTCGCACGCGAGCTCCCCCCGTTGTATGGTCCGGATATCCATGGCGCCCGACCGCCCCGACCACGGCAACCACCTGCAGGACCGCGCATGATCTCTGGCCCAAGGGAACACGAAGACAGACAGAGTGCACGTGGGTTTTCGGGCGTTGGGGAGTCCTAGCTGACCGGGTCGTAACTCCTTAGGTCCTTCGGTACACGGCGCTGGGGCTGGGCGTGGTCTACGGCTTCTCCCATCAGAGGAAGATCACGTCGAACCAGAAGGCTGCAGCGGCGCGTCACGAGTACGAGCACAAGCAGCGCTTAATAGAGCAGGCCAAGGCCGAGTTCGCCAAGAAGTCGAACCCTGCGTTAGCAGCCGCATCCAGCTCCGGTGAGCGGCCCTCACGTCCACGGCCAAGTATCCGAACCTGCGACTGACAAATGTCCTTGCCCCAGTGAACACCGATTTCAACGACCCCAAGTTCGACCTGGAGGCCTACCTCAACGATTTGTTCCAGAAGAACCCTTAATTGTGGCCGTGCTGCCAGGAATGGCTTGAGCGAGGGGTAGCTTACAAAACCCCCGACTTCGAGGGGTTCCGGGGAGGGCGACGACGCTGATGAGACCTGAATCTGATGCCACGGCTGCCGAGAGCGCGGCCAGCAAAAGGACGTGCACCGTCCAGCTCGCTCATCAAAGAGTGGGCTACGACGACCTATGCCTCTAGCGGGTAGAAGTCAGTTGTATGATTCTCTGGGCTTGCGGGCATCGACGTCGACGCAGCATAGACACCTTTTTTTTCATTAGTTGTTTTTCCTACGCACTGTAAATGTGTACAATACAGAAATTAGACGGCTCCTTGCTCGCGGGCGTCCAAAACTGGTAGGAGAAGCCGCCGTCACATGCGCCCATGTCGTGCCGTTTGGGCGCGCAGACAGGGCCGGGGATCAAAAGGCGCGGGACGTGGGATACATGGATTCTCTGATACAGGGCCAGGTCTTTGAATATCTAAGAGGTACTCGGATATCCGACGCATCCGCCCTGCAAGCGCGAGTAATCCATCCCGACAGGCACGTATCTGCCCGCCTGGCTGTCGCCATGCTGTCCCACGGCGCCGGCCAGGCCTTTGGGGGG
>PYSQ01000209.1:0-28154 GCA_003049435.1 Nakataea oryzae | reverse complement strand
TGTTGAAGACGTTGCAGCCCAAGCGGCGCCTGGCAGCAGTAGCAAACACATGTTGTGTCAAAAGACTGCATGGTCCGTGCATGGCGCAATTCAATTCGCGACTTGGTGCGATTGGACCCACCCGACACTGACGACACGCAGCAGCGCAGCGGCCAGAAGACCTTGACCCCTGCAGCTCCTGGTCCATGTCAATTCGGGGACTGGGCGGGAGCTCCAAAGTGTCCTCTCCAGCTTCACACGAGAGCCGCGAGAGAAGCGTAGCACCACACAACCCCCCCTCACCACTCGGCCTCTGGACAGGACGACGCCCCCAACGGACCAGAGGTAATCGAAGCGACTGCGGCGGGCCACGATGTCGGCCGGAACCCTGGACATCTTTGGCAGCAAGGGCGAGAGCATCCGGACCCTGCTGCGAGTCGTCATCCTCTTCCTGATCGCCGGCGCTGCTATTTCCAGTCGCCTGTTTTCTGTGATCCGTGAGTCTGCAATGCGCGACCTGCACATGGCATTCGTCCGCCGCTCCGCCCTTGCGATTGACCTGCTGACAGACGCCGGCCCTGGGCTCCTCCACCCGCAGGCTTCGAGAGCATTATCCACGAGTGTTAGTCGCCCCTCCCCATCTCCTCCTCCTCCTCCTCCTCCCGCAGCATGCACCTCGCCCGCTAACTCGATGCCACACGCCACTTGCAGTCGACCCGTGGTTCAATTTCCGCGCAACAAAGTATCTCGTCGCCAATGGCTTCTACGACTTTTGGGACTGGTTCGATGACCGCACCTGGCACCCGCTGGGCCGCGTCACGGGCGGCACCCTGTACCCCGGTCTCATGGTGACGAGCGGCGCCATCTGGCACGCCCTGCGCGCGCTCTCGGTGCCCGTCGACATCCGGAATGTCTGCGTCATGCTCGCGCCCGTCTTCTCGGGCCTGACCGCCTTCGCCGCCTACCTGCTCACCAACGAGATGACGACGTACTCGTCGGCCGGCCTGCTCGCTGCTGCCTTCATGGGCATCGCCCCGGGCTACATCTCGCGCTCCGTCGCCGGCAGCTACGACAACGAGGCCATCGCCATCTTCCTGCTTGTCTTCACCTTCTACCTCTGGATCAAGGCCCTCAAGCTCGGCTCCATGCTGTGGGGCGCCCTCTGCGCCCTCTTTTACGGCTACATGGTAGCCTCGTGGGGTGGATACGCCTTCATCACCTGCCTGCTGCCCCTGCACTCGTTTGTCCTGATCTGCATGGGCAGGTACAGCACCCGCCTCTACGTCTCGTACACCACCTGGTACGCCCTCGGAACTCTGGCTAGCATGCAGATTCCTTTTGTTGGGTTCTTGCCGATAAAGACGAGCGAGCACATGCCGGCACTGGGTACGTCGTGCTCAAGCACGGGAGGAGCGCCTCTCTCTCTCTCCGGCTTCCCTGACATCCCCTGCCTGTACGTTGCTGACAAAAGAATTCCCCTACCCCTCGTTCAGGAATCTTTGGCTTCCTCCAGCTGATGGGCTTCCTGGACTACGTCCGGGCCGCCATCCCTGGCCGCCAGTTCCGTACCTTCCTGGTCATCTTCTCGGCAGCCGTCTTCGTCATCTCCCTGATGGGACTCGTAGTCGCCACCACGGCCGGATACATTGCCCCCTGGGGCGGTCGCTTCTACTCGCTGTGGGATACCGGTTACGCCAAGATCCACATCCCCATCATTGCGTCCGTCTCGGAACACCAGCCTACTGCCTGGCCCGCCTTTTTCTTTGACCTGAACTTCCTGATCTGGTTGTTCCCTGCCGGCGTCTACCTCTGCTTCCAGAACCTGCGCGACGAGCACGTCTTCATTGTCGTCTACGCTGTGTTCGGCAGCTACTTCGCCGGAGTCATGGTCCGTCTGATGCTTACCCTGACCCCCGTGGTCTGCGTCGCCGCCGCCATTGCGGCATCCCAGATCCTGGCCGCGTTTGTCTCTCTCAAGTCGCCTGATGCTGCCGCTTCGAGCGCCGAGGAGGTCTCGGAGGAGTCGTCCAAGAAGGCTGCCAAGAAGGGCGGGCTGAGGTCGACCAGCAAGCCCGTTGTCGGTGTGTACACCGCCGTTTCCAAGGCGCTAGTCACTCTGGCGATGACTGTGTACCTGCTTCTGTTCGTCATGCATTGCACTTGGGTCACGTCCAACGCGTACTCGTCGCCATCGGTTGTGCTGGCCAGTAGGATGCCCGACGGCAGCCAGCACATCATCGACGACTACCGCGAGGCGTACCAATGGCTGCGCCAGAACACCAAGGAGGATGCCAAGATCATGTCGTGGTGGGACTACGGCTACCAGATTGGTGGCATGGCCGACCGCCCCACCCTGGTCGACAACAACACCTGGAACAACACCCATATCGCGACCGTCGGCAAGGCCATGAGCTCGCGCGAGGAGGTCAGCTATCCCATCATGCGCCAGCACGAGGTGGACTACGTTCTCGTTGTCTTTGGAGGTCTCCTGGGCTACTCTGGCGACGACATCAACAAGTTCCTCTGGATGGTGCGCATTGCCGAGGGCATCTGGCCCGAGGAGGTCAAGGAGAGGGAGTTCTTCACCAACCGTGGCGAGTACCGCGTTGACAGCGAGGCCACGGATACCATGAAGAACAGCCTGATGTACGTGTTTCCTCCAGAGTGCTCCGAGTCGCGTTTGGATTGCTAACCCCCTGACAGGTACAAGATGTCGTACTACAACTACAACAACCTCTTCCCTCCCGGACAGGCCCAGGACCGTGTCCGTGGATCCCGTCTGCCTGACGTCGGGCCGACCCTCAACACGCTTGAGGAGGCGTTCACGAGCGAGAACTGGATCATCCGCATCTACAAGGTCAAGGACCTTGATAACTTCGGTCGTGACCATGGCGCGGCTGCCGCGTTTGAGCGTGGGCACAAGAAGAAGAAGATTCTCAAGAAGAAGGGCGCCCGCCTTCTCAGGTTGGACTAATCGCAGCTTTTGGAAGGCTGCAACGCAACGGTTCTGCGGCTGCCGACATGTGCCACACAAAAAAAAAACTCCTGGTAGAATCCCGAGGGGCCAAAAAGGGGTATAGATGGGATACCAAAAGTACATGAAATAGGGCAGAAGGATGGGCAGGGATAGAAGCAGAGAGCCCGCGAACTAAATCACATTTTCCCATGTGTTTGTACTACCTATCACTTTTTGCTAGTTGGCAAAGAGATTGGCCGGTCAGCCCGGCATGCTATCTCGGCGCTGAATGAAAGATGAAAAGAAACAAGTAATTCAGAGCGCGACACGGTGATGGCAGAAGTCTGGGGGGACTCGAGATGGAATTACGGCCGAGATGATAGATACCCGATACCCCTTTCTCCACTTTCCTTGACCCGTAGCTGCTATATCACATCCTCTTCACCTTTTTATCACCTACTGCTTAGAGACTCGGGCTGGATACACCCCAGGAAACGTCTGAGCTTCCTGGGTGGCGGAACAAAATCCACTCGTGAACCCTTTGGTCCAAGAACCCCACGCCTGATTCCATCCTCGGCCGCTTGCTCGACCTAGAGATTCTGAACCTCGCCTTCACCACCCCAAGTCTGAGCATGCCGTCTGACTTTTGGTGATATTTTTTCCGTCTCTGTACCTTTCTTGCTACTTGATGTTCCTGTCTTCCTTCTGCTTCTCCCTTTGTTTTTGTCCTGCTCCATGTTTCGCATCTTCCTCTTGCCATTCCCCAGCTTTCTTTTATCTTGACATGCTTCAAGTTAAACCGTCAGAATGTCCCCCTCGCGCTGCGCAAAAGGCTCTGCCGAACGGTAGGTTGCAGCCTCCTTGACCAGCCCCGTTGTCTCCATCCCTTGCCGGCCCCGGCTCATGGTTTCTTCCCTCGCACAGCCAGTCGAGTTACATCGAGCTAGATGTCGACAAGTCTGGGCGCACAGTGACGGTATCACTCAGCGGCGGCAGAGAGCGCGAAGGGTCCGAGAAGGCCAAGCGGTCGCCGGCCTCGGAGCCTGGGATGACGCGCTTCGAGGCTGCGTCAAAGGCTGCTCGGGCGTGGAGGACCACGTCTTCTTCGTCGGCCGCCTCTGGCTCGTCGCGCTCCTCTCGCGTCAGTGTCTCGTCCTTCAGGCGCGCGCTTCATCTCGGGGCATCCCGAGCCACCGCAGAGCCCGACACTGGCGTCCCATCGTCCTCGACACCCACCTCTGCGAAACGGGCCGACGACGCAACCTCGCCATCGGTCCCGAGAAGCACTGACAGTCGCAAAAGGGCGTGCGATCGTGCCCAAAATCCGGGCTTGCATGGCAAGACCCGCGATCACAACTTTCAGAATGGGAAGGAGCAGGGCACACCCAGGCAGCACCAGCACCGGCAGAACCAGCAGAACCAGCAGAACCAGCAGAACCAGCAGAACCAGCAGAACCAGCACCAGCACCAAGCAGCGAGGTTGAGAGACGCACAGAGCATCCCGCAAATGCCAAGAACCATTCTTCAGCAGCCACACATGTTTTATGCCAACCATGGCCAGCCCCTGGCCGGCGGCAGCCTCCCCCAGTTCTACTTCACTCCGCACCCAGGCTACCACTTCCCTGGTCCTATGCTGTCTCCCGCGGACCACGGCACCCAGGGTGCTCCGTACACAGTCCAGGTTCCACTCGCTATGCAGACAAACCCGCAGCCGCGCCCGACGCCGTCCACCACGAATTGTGCGCCTCCAGATGCCAAGACGGCCCCTACGCCTCCGCCGCCACCCTCTGGCAGTGGTCCAAATCTCCAAATCCAGGTGCCCCAAGTTGTCGTCTACACGTCTGGCAGCTCCCCAACGCCCATGGCGTCGACGCCACCATGGACACCCAGCCCACACCCGAGCCCGGCGGGGATCGACAGCAGCACCAAGCAACTTTACAAGCTGTCATCATCCTCAGACGCCAGCCGGCACTTGGGCAGTAGCCAATCCAACGCCAGTGGCAAGTCGGCACTGCCCAGGGACAGCCACCGCAGCAGCCGCCTGCTGGGGCCGCTGAGCAGATACTACTTCTGCTTCGGTTGCGGCCGGGTCCGGTCCAAGAGGTTCCACCTGCAGAATCCCCTCAGGCGAGACCGGGACCCGGACGCCAACTACTGCGCCAACTGCCGCCGCCAACACGCCGCCGAGGGGAGACAGCGACCCGCTCAACAGCGAAATCGGCCCCAGCTCCTCACCGACCCTGACGTCGCCATACCCGAAACGTCAACCGTTGCGTCTTCCAGTTGCCTCGATCTGGAATGCGATGACGACTTTGCCAGTGACGACCACCGTCGCCCGTATCTGCCTGCCAGTAGATATGATGGGAGCACGCCGACTATGGCAGCGTGTGCTGCCGCAAGTCCCAGTCCGACCCTCAGTCCTGCCGCGCTTCAAGAGACACCCAAGCGCGGCAGGGGTCTGTACTGCAAGTCTCCGCCAGCCCGGCCGTCTTGCCCAACGTCCGGGACCACGGTCCACGCCCGGCTCCAGCAGACTCAGCGCAGCTCGACTCTCAAGCCGGAGAACGATGACCCGTCTCACATTGCGTCCTCGAGCTCTCCCCCCCTGGATCATCCCCACGGCTGCCAATACCGACCGCCGAGTGTGGAGTCGGTCATTGACTCATCCCTCGGCTACTCAAAGCACTCGATGCGACCCTCGTCGTCGTCGCCTCGTCGTCGCCACGCGAGGCGTGCAAGCTCAGTAGAGCCGGCCCTACAACCCGTGTCGTCGGTGGCACGACGGCGTCATGAGAGCCGCTCTCTCGCAGAATCACGCAGACTTGGACGAGCCAAGCAAAGCGATGGCTATGAAGCCACTATTATTAATTCAGGCTCTTTCTCAGCCACGAGCAGAAGCCCGGAGCCAGCGAAGAACGCCCAGTACAAAGTAGATAAGACGCAGAAGCGGCAGCATCCACCACACCCCGCACCATCGTCGTTGGATGACCCGAAGCAGGTCCGTTTCGATACCCGCCTCGACCGGTGGTTCAGCGATCAGGAACAGTCGTCATCCTACTCACTGCATAGCGGGGCCGCCGATGTTGGCGATGGCGGCGAATGGCCCAGCGAGCCTGTGCCGGAAAACGACGCCAACGAGGGCTATGAGAGCGACGGCAGCACTTCTACAGTCCTCAATAAGGATGCCGGCCCTCGATTCTTCAAGATGCCTGCCCGCGGTCCTAATGACCAAGGCAGCGGCTATGAAGACGAGCCGTCCGACGGGGATCGAGACCCGTTCGCGATCCCGCTGCGCCCGCGTAAACCGCAGCTCTTTACAGTAACCAGGCACTTTGACGACGAGGCTGTCACTCCCAGCTCTGCTGCTCCCATGTCAACATACGATACATCCGCTCCGTCGCGCCCGCGCTGCGTGTCAGATTGGGCCTTACCAACGGCCTGGCGTTTCCCTGCTACCACCACTGATGGGCATAATCCTGACCCCGCCACGTCATATAAGCTGCCGCCCTCGCCACAAATGAGCCCGAGAGCGAGAGGAGACCGAGATCCCAGCACACGGGAATGGGTTCAAGATGCCAACAAAGAGGACAACAGCAACAGCATCAGCAACGGAACCAGGCCGCCAAACCCCCGAGTCGTCCCGCGATCGCCGCCCGAGATCCTCATATCAGCCGCCTCCTCCCCAGACTGGCGCCGCCGTCCGCACACCGGCCCCGCCTACCCGATTGATACTTCCCGCCTCAGCGTACCGTCTCCGCAGGCTCCGAGTGCAAGGCCAGTCACAGCAGAGCCGCCAAAGTCGGCGCCGGCCAGCACGACCAGATTCGACTTCTCATCACTGGGAGACGGGCCGATGCCGCGCGACGAGTCCGACCCGTTCTATGCGCACTCCTTCTCCGACTGGGAGCTGGAGCAGCGGTTGGATGAGCTGCGGGCTGGGCCGGCGTGGTTTCAAGAGGCTGAGGTAAGTAGTAGCAGTAAATGTGGTGGTAATGTTGATTATTGTGACGAATCCGAGAGAGATATCAACGACTTCGCTACTAGCTCTCGAGTCGATAGTGAGAGTCGGCTGTCAGCAGACAACACAAGCCCTACGACGTGGTTAGAGAAGGTGTCGGGCGGCGCTGAAGAAGGATATCACGACGGACCTTCCGACGAAAGCCCCGACGCCGGTTATCAGAGTTCACTCGACTGAAGCTCAATCTGGTCTTTTATGTTGTGTTGGAGAATCTTCTTTTTGCCCGGTTTTGTGGTGATTCGGACTACACACTCACCCTTTTTGTTCATCCGGCTGTTTCCCTTTTTTTTCTCCTCAAATATGCGGACAAGTCCATATGATGAGGACTTGGGTCTACGGATCCCATTTCTTGTAAGAAGATATGTTCAAGTTGTTGGAAAGATGTTTGGTCGGGATCTAGCAAGGTTTCCTTCAAGGAGCCTAACAGATACGAGGCAACCAACTCTCAAATATCCAGGGTGGAATTATCGGCGAAAGGCCTCCGCACGAACGGGAGTGCTACTTCGTGGCAGCCCCTGCCGCCCAGATCCAGAGCCTGGTTCCAGGCACTTGCCAGTCATTCGTACTGCAAACCGACTATGTATAGTAGTTCCTTGAGCACCCGGATAGATTGTCGCGCGGCATGGCCGGGACTGAGAAGCGGAATCTGCTGACCACACGGGCGTGCGTGTTCGACACGCGACATACGCAACGAAGCATGCAATGCGGACAAAAGAGGGCCCGGAGTTACCTACAGCCCAGGCCCTACCGTCATCCACTGCATCTAACTTCCAAGTCTTGCTAAACACTCGCTTGCCGTCTGGCCAAACTAGGCCGGGGACCCAATGCCAGCCACCAGCGTAGACATAACACATTTGTTTATTTTTCTATCTAAATGCTTCCCACGTTCTGTTTATTATGCCCAATTCTCAGCCCGAAAGCACAATGTTTAACAATTCCGAGCCGTGGCTGCCTTTGCCTTGGTCTTTGATATCAGGAGACAGCCTGGTAAAGCGCCAAGCGTTGCCCCATTTGTGTTGCTGCCACCGGGACCCTCAAATACGCCTGTCGGGGCCGAGACAGGTAAACGAACAAATGACCAAGATTTGATTCTGTCACGGACGCCGGTCTTTATTAGATGCGCAAGTCTTGGAAAAGAGAAAAGAGTTAGGCCAATCAAGCAAGAGACAAGCATTGACAGCAAGTATGTCGGAGTAGCAGAAGCCAGATATTACCTTGGAATCAGAGCCCCTGAATAAAGACGCTGAAACGCCAGGCCAAATTTTTTTTATTTATACGCTCAGTCTCCCATGTACCTAACTCCATGTGGTCTCCAGGCACAAATGGCAAATCCAATAGCTGAAACAAAAATAGATGAAATAAGCCTTCAAGACGCCGTCTGCACGCGCGGCGCGGTCGCTCGAATCTCGTCGCGGGTGACGGCAAGATCCTCCTAAGGCTGCGCCCACCCGGCTTTGACGGCTGTGGAAAGTGGCGGTGCAAAGGCCGAGCTAGATAGTGAGGGTGAAGATGGGAGACCTCCCGGCGCGTCCACGTCTTGCGTGGCCGGGATCTGGGAGGCCGGCGGCGCACTGACGGCCCCATCCCTCCTGAATGGAGCCGCCGCCCGTACAGCTTCGGCTCGGAGCGCCTCGAACACGCGCGAGCGATGCCGCTCGACCTCGACGTTGCGCACGCGCCGAGCCGAGTCGCGGGCCGCAGCCACGTGGAGCCGCTCGTCCTCTAGCATCCTAGGCAACCTTCGCTCAGCCCTGGAGCAGGCCTCGTCAAGGCGTGCGGCGTCTTCCTCGGAGACTAGGCAGGGTGCTGCTGCGGGAGAGGAAGAGCGAGGCCGCATCGATCCGCCCCAAGCGCACTGGAACAGCAACTTGGCCTGCTGACTCTCGTCGCCCCAGATGACGACAATATCGCCGTCCTGCAGCCGCATCCAGCTCCTCGAAGGACCCATGGGCACCTTGGGATCGTGCGACTGTATTGACTGGCCATTTACCCTGATGCCGTTGGTCGCCTTGGTGGATATGTAGAAGTGGTACGACTCCGCGTCGCTGCTGTCCCACGGCCTGAACTGGCGGCATGGATCGTAACCTGGCTTCCAGAGCAGGAGCTTGAACGCATACTTCGGCACCTTGACCTCGGTCCTTGGTGTGTACACCTGCGTGTTGGTGTCGGCGCGGCCAAAAGACGTAAAGGCCTCCCTCACCAGCACCGTGATGTTTTCAACAACCGACCCGGGTGCCGACTGTAGACTTGCTGCCAGCCTGCGGTCAGGGAGAGGGGTCGATACTGGGACTATGACCCCTGCAGTTCCGCGAGGGTTCGAGCTGGCCTCGGCGGGCTGGCTACTGCCGTCCTCGCTGGTTGCACGTCCGGCCGGCTGTTTCATGTAAATGTGGGAAGAGCTCTCGTTGAGCTTGTCGGTTGTGCCTGGTGCGGGGGGGAAATGCGTCATGGCCAGGTCCCAGAGAGGCGAGCGTCCAGGTCCAAATTCCTCACCACGGGCCGCTGCAGCGGCCAGAAAAGCGTCGTGCTGCAGCTGCGTCATCTCGGGATAGTGCAGATGCCACGTCTTGCGGTCGTTGGTAGCCCAGAAAGTTGTCTTGGACACAGGATGGTCCATCTGCCTGCCTGACTCCATGCGCGATACAGGAGGCACCGAGGCGATCAGGGCATAGTCATCAACGCCGTCGTCGCTGTCCAGGGGGTTGACAGTATGGCTCTCGGACCTGAACCTCTTGAACGAGGCCTTGCCAAGCGCCGACCTGCCGTCCAGCTCGTCGCTGGTGTCTAATGATGGCGGCTTCCGTTTGCTCGATGTCAAGTCGGTGTTGGATCGCAGCAGGGGTTTGCCTTTGAGCTTGTCGAGTGTAGTCCTCTGGGCGCCAGGTAAATGGGATATCGATAGATCGAGGGGTGCCGTCTTGGCTAAGTTGGTCTGATGGGCCGCTTCATTTATGCCCAAAAGCACCTGGCTCCCGGGTCCAACCTGAGGCGGATCTGCAGAGTCGTTGGAAGAGAAGCTGTCTTGAGCCTCTCCCTCGACCCCAGGAGATGCCGGAACGGGGAGGTTGAGGCGATCCTCAGGAATCACGCCCGAAGATCCAATGGCAGACACGTTGACTTCCCCAAAGAGCCGCGGAGGCTGCATATGGCGGCCGAACGTATTGTTGCCGGTCTCCCTCTGTGACCAGGTTCCATCAGACTGGCCTGCGAGCGCCATGTACTCGTCCTCCTCGTCGATTATGTCGTCCTGGCTGGGTGGTATCCAGCCTTCATTAGAGTCGTCGAGGCTCAGTTGAGATGCCCTCTTGCCGAGCTCCTCCGAGGACTGATCTTGCCCTGCCGGCGCCGGGTCTTCGGCATGAATCCAACCATGACCAAGGACCTCTTCGACAGTAGCTCTCTCCTCGGGCCACCGGCAAAGCATCCAGCTCAGACAGTCGATTCCCAACTCTGACACTCTTGCCGCCCTGAGAGGCTCGATGGCGAATTCCCTGGTCATGATGGTGTGAAGGAGCTCGGCATAGCTCGTCCCGCTCTGGACCGGGAACGGAGGCTTTCCTGTTAAGGCATAGTGCAAGACTCCGCCAAGAGACCAGAGGTCAACCGCGTGATCGTACCGCTGGCCTCTGGGGTTCGGTCGCGGATGTCGTCGAGGCCGGCGTTGTCCGAACTCGTCGTAATCTGAAAATTCCGAGTAGACCTCAGGGGCACAGTACAGCAGGGTGCCACAAAATGTCCTCAGGAAAGTCTGCTCGTTGTCGATCATTTTGGACAGACCAAAGTCGGTCAGCTTAACGTTGAGCGGTTCTTTGGCCTGGATGAGAATGTTGTCTGGTTTCACGTCCCGGTGCGTGATGTGGTTCTGGTGAAGGTAGCCCAGGGCGCCAGCCAGCTGCTTCGTCACCTCGATCGTGAGACTCTCTTGCAGGGGCCCATATCTCTGCACATATCCGCTCAGATCACCTAGCGGTATGTACTCCATCACGATAATCAGGAGCCTGTTGTCCCATTCGAAGTGATCGACATAGCGGACAATGTTGGGCTGCACACGCCGGTTAGCTCCAGGACAGACGAATAGTTGCATAACCCGTGAGGGGCGGCTTACATGTGTCACACGCCTCATGATCTTCATCTCGTTCTCAACCTTTTGGTCCAGAACGCCATTCTTGATAAACCGCCGCTTGTCCAGCTCCTTCGCGGCATATGGCTTGCCGTCGTACTTGGACGTAACCTTGTAGACAGTAGCAAAGGCGCCCTTGCCGATCTGTCCGATTCGATTGTACCGATCGGACCCATTCCATTCCCGAGGGAGCCGTTCTTCGGACGCCGGCAGGTGTGTGGTCTGGTTCTCCAAGGCGATCTGACGCGGTTGGGGCGGGTTCGGGGCCTGCACCTGTCGCGGGAACAGATTTGGCTAAGCGGGAAAGGCGGCATGGTATGTAAGTCAAGGGCCCAGAAAACCCAGCTACAAATGGAATGGTTCTGGGGTCCGGGTTCACTCACAGGCCCATTCTGTCCAGGCACGATCGTCTGGGTGCGGTCATCGTCAAGAGCCTGGATACGCTGCCGGTATTGGTACAAGTTCTGGCGGAAGGCCTCGTCGTGCGTCCCTTCTCGTTTCGGAACATGGACGAGGAAGGAAATATCGTTCGCGTTGTCGTGCAGCAGGATCTTGATCTCGGAGCCGTTGCTCAGCGTGCGCTTGGTCTCGTGGCGTTCGGGCTTGGAGGCCTTGACCTTCTTCAGCAAGCAGTCGTCGACGACGGTACCGTTGGTCGAGGTGTCCTCGAGCATGAGCACGCCATACTCGTTGATATAGATGCGGAAGTGTATGTTGCTGAGGCGCTTGAGGGGGTCGTTGGCGAAGCATATATCGCAGCGGATGGCATGGCGGCCGAACGTGAAGCCCTGGGTCGGATCCTTGGTGTCGACCGAGAGGCGCAGGGCGATGGCGCGTTGGCCGGAAACGGGGGTTGCGAGGCTGAAGCGGGCGGGGTCGTCGTTTAGGAAATACTTGACATTGGCGCCGCCTTCCGAGGGTTGCGAGATGAGGTGCTTCGAGTTGTCGCGCTCCAGGGCGGCGACAGCCCTGCTGGCATTTTCGGAGGTGGGATACAGGATGCAGATTATATCGGCAATCTCGTCGTCGGAAAACCCCGAGTTCTGCTGTCCCAGGCGCCTGGGATCGACGACATCCTGCGTGGCTGTTGGAAGAGAGAGGCGGCAGTCAGCAGGCAGCATGCGCCAGGCTCTACAGTCAGCGGCGAGGACCCTCAACTGCCGGCGGGACTGAGGGCGGCGTGCGCAGACTTGCCTTGGGACTCGTCATCCATTGCCGGTCTATCTAGATACACGGGACGCGACTTGGTCGGCGACGCGACAAATTTTCAATTCGGGGTGTGCAGGCCGGAGCGAGACTGGACGCGACCACGTTCTCCGCCCAAGCTTCAACCGTGTCAGGGCGGCGGTGGAAGGAGCTATCTACATCCACGGCGGCCAGACGAGAGTACGAGTGTGGACGAACAAGACGGCGGAGCAGGCACCCCGTCGGTTGAGGCAGCGGTGCTGGTCCGCCTCGAAGGGGGGAGAGAAAAAAGAAAGAAAAAGAAAAGAAAACAAACAGGCCCTCAGCGAGTGGCTTGAGCACCGGCCTTTTCCTCACGCGGTCTCGGAGGCCGTCTGCTTGCTAAACTGCGGCTCTGACTGGCCATCCAATGAGGTGGATTGACTGGGCAACGGCAGGTTCTCCCGGTATCGCGCCAGGGCCGACTGGTTGGGCTGGGCCGATGATGGAAGAGGGGTCGAGGGATGGAAGCCGGATCTCGTGCGTGCATGGGTGGGTGCATGGAGCTCGAGGGAGGGGAGGGGACGATTGGACGATGGCTTTGCAGGGCGACTGCGGACAAGGCCCAGCAGGAGCAGCGCTCTCAAGGCCTTTTTGTCCAGGCCAACCAGCCCTGGTGCCCGGTGGCCCTGTGGAATTATTAATACGAGTCTGGCGACGTGAAGGGGACGGGCAGGCGGTCGGACTGATCACTAGACCGGGCGTGCTGCGTGATTGCTTTGAGTCGATAGACACACGCAACGACCGGCATGATGGATCCCAGGACGCGGGGTCATCGAATCAGCGGGCACGAACACAGCTCTATCGAGCGAATGCGCGACGCCCGCCCTGTCGCCTCACGCCCAACGACGCCTGCCGCTCTCGATTGAGCCGGGGAAATGTGGAGAGAGCGACAGAAAGGGGGAGAGGGAAGAGAAAAGCAAGCATCGTTAAGCCAAACCCCCCGACCTTGTGCCGATATTAATGAAATCGCTCCCGAGTGGACCACAGAGTCACCGGATGGGCTGGGTGGCGTCGGGGGCCTCAACATGGATCTATTCGGTGCGCACAGCTGTCTGCCCGCGAACAGGTAGAGATACGGAGCCGGGGGAACGACCTCGTGACAAGACGTCATGATCGGTCAGCCCATACATGTCTGCCAGGCCCCAGGGCATGGGCAGGGAAAGATCTTCTCAATCGCTGTGCCCCTTCCATCACATTCCGAGCCGTGACAAGGTGCCTAGGTAGCCAGCTGATACTATCTCGAGAATTGATTCTTCCAGCCATCGGCACGTGGATCGAGTACTGCGTGACGGCGCGGGACGGTGCCGTGGCATGACCCCTGACGCTTCCGCCGCCTCCGGGAATTCGGGTCGAATAGCAGCGCCAGGAGCAGACCCAGACACACTTGACGCTTCTGTAGGTGCACAAATGGCGGTCTCGTTCACGGGAGCCAGGCACGCCCACCAAAAGAGGGAAATGGCACGGTCCCCACCACTACATGCTTCGAAAGCAGCGTCCCCTCGAAGGCCGCCACCGCGTAGCTCGTGTTCCTCTAACAAACCACGACCTTCAAATCATATGTAGATAGGTTTGCACGAAAACCCACTCAGGGATCAAATACTAAGCTATGTCGTTATTGAAGTCCGGTATTCCAAATACCGTTGATTATTCCTAGCGCTTTCTTGCTGTGCCGTACCAGGTACAAAGAAGGCTGAGGTGGGCCCGTGTTTGCTATGACGAGCGTCTGTTGTTTACGCCACTTGAAGGAATAAGAACACGGAAAATACAGTAGACATAAAAGAGAAATAGAGGGGAGAAATCAAGTGCATGTCGTAGCCCTCGGTGATACATCAACTTGGCGCGAAGTAATTACGTTTTCCCCTCCTATTTCCGATTACACACGCCCTACATGTAAGCGCAGTGGGCAAGGGAAAACCCGAGCGAAATCCACTCATGGATCATCGCGCATTGCAAATCAGGGAACGCATGCAAAGATGGCTACTGCGGTGTCACGTCCAGGATCTTGCTTCTTGTGGATTGTTGCAGCTGAGCGTTGCGGTGTTTTGCATTGGACAGCTCCTTTCTGATAGAACTCGGCGTTTGCCATCATAGATTTGTGTTCAAATGACAATGAGACCGAACACAAAAGTCTTGCCGCCTGGTACGTCTTGAGCTAGAATTCTGAGAAATCGGTCACCGGACCCAATAGTTTCGCTCCACTGCTCTGACGTCGAATTGACAGATGCATGACCTTGGGTGCAAACAGAAATAGGGACAGGACATGATTCTGTGTGATGGGCATGACGGAGGTCGCTGAGCGAATGGTCCAGGCTCTCTCCCTGCCCACCGCACCCATCGACTCGGCTGAGTCCGGTCACTCCGATCAGAATCTCTGTGCGTGCCATTCGGGACCCGAAGGGACCTAAGCCATGGTGGGGATGGCTTAGTGGTTGCGGCCGCTAGCTGATTGTCAGCCACCCCTGTGCTGTCATCAACAGTCAGGTATGGATCGACCACTGGTTACTGTGCTGCCAAGACCTCATGGTTGAGAAGCCGCGCGTCTCTCAGCAGGAGTCCACCACGTTAACAAACAAAAAAAACACGTCGGCGTCCAGAATCGTGGGTGTGCATGGGGAACGCGCCACCAGACGCTCTGCGGCGAGGCAGTGCTGCTCCAGTCGGCCCGTGGCCAATGCATCGCCGGGCTCCTGGAGCAAAAATGGAAGATTCCACAGCCGCCGGCATTTGCTCTCGTTCGCCGTGCACGGCGGCAAGGTACTGGCGGTCTGGACAAGGGGGCGGCGAGCTGCCGAATACGGGAACCCAACGGCGGGGAGGCCTGGCAGCAAACTGGGGCGCTGGATCCACGCGGCTACCGAAACCTAACTCTCTCAACCTACCTACTCCTTTCTCGCTTGGTCGTCCACGAGCTGGGCCGGGTGGCCCTATGGCCTTGTTCTTTTGTCAGCCCTGAACGAAAAAAAAAGAAGGAAAAAAAAGCACGCGATGACAGCAAAGCACCTCACTCGGGAGGTGGGCGGCTCGTTCAAACACGGGGGTTTCACAATTTGACAGCGCGATCGACCTGGCACCCAATGACACGGGAATCTAAATCGAGAACCCTGGCTCCCTGATCCACGGCCGGGGACGGCCACTGACAGCGACGAAAAGTCCGTGGCCAATCCAATGTGGGCAGCCGCCCACGGCGAGTGAATCCCCTCCTGCGCGTTACACTCTTTGCGGGAAGCCCGTCTTCAGCTTGCCAGCAACGGTGTCCCTAATCCAGTACCCAGACCTAGTACGGCTAGCATCGCTATGCCGCCTAAATAGTACGTGGTACCGCGGCACGTCGTGGGATTGCGGGATTGCTGTCTCTTTCCGGATGCCCTTCCGTCTTTCAGGTGCGGCTAGGATGCAACTGTAACGCAACACATGCTGACTGCCCAAGCGAGGAGGGTGGTGTGTGTGCGCGCCTAGGACCAAGAATTTGGACAAGGCAAACAGGCAACGGGAGACATGACAAAATTAAGCTAAACCCAGTAGGGCATAAATGTATAGGAACAAAGAAAGGGAGAGGGTAGAGAGTGTATGAGAAATATTCAGCCAGTCCTCTGTTCACTGGAGCATGCGATTCATCTGTCCTGTCGTCGGGCGGGTTTTTCCTCTCCTAGTCGAAACTAGAGTCTTGGTATGATGTCAGTTTCAAAAGCCACACACCTGCCTAGATCCGGGTCCAGGCCCATCCAAGGCAGGCAAGCAAGCCGGCTCTCACACGTCCCATGACAGCGCGCCTTTTGCGGCCATCCATGCACCAGGTCACCTTGCATGCTCTGGATAGCTAGCTGTATTTTGGTATCGATGCATCCGTCGTTCCGCGACGAGCCGCTGGCAACGTGGGTGCAGACGTCCGTTAGCGGGCCAGCCACGGTGCACAGAGGGAGACAGAGAGGCAGAGCAGAGGACAATGAATGTCGTCAGCTCGATCGGATGGCAGGGTCTGCCGAGACGTCTGCTCCAGCAGAGGACTCCGGAGATAAAAAAGCAAGGTCGGCCGGTTCCAACACCGCTAGTGCCGAGCCTGCTCATCATCATTGACTTTGCAGAGTTAGGCACAGCCCGTGTCCGCCCAGTACAAAGGGCCTGGCGCGCTTATGGCTGGCTTGGCCGTCTTCGCAGTAGTGCTGGGCTGCGCGGCGCGAGCTTGGCCGCAAGAAATACACCAATACACCGACAGGTACGTACGCAGTGCTGGCGGCACAGTCGGAGGCTCAAAAGCGCCGACCCCACCCGGGCGCTCAGCATTTGCGCATCGATCCGTAAGCAAGATAGCTCGCCCAGAAAGCTGCCGCCCGAATCCCTGGCCAACATTTCTCCTGCCTCGTATCGGTAGGCCAACCGTGGCGTGGGGCATCGACGCACGCCTGGCACGTCGGGTAGGCAGGAGGGGCGGTAGGGTTCTGTCTGCCCACCGCCCGCCGACCCAGCCATTTGTTTCCACGCGTCTGCTCGACGGGGCCCTGCTCGTTGGACGCCAGAGGCCCTGGAAACCCACTGTTTGGCAGTGGTGCCGACCCGGCCGACAGCACTGGAATGCAAGTGACATAATCGCTCGCCCATGTCGCCGTATGATCCCAGTCGCCGCCGAGTGGCAGTCCCATCCCATCAACGGGGTCGAATCGAGCACCATGGCTCGGCACTAAAAGTACAAAACACGCCCTGTCTGTCATGCCCCCCCTCTCCTCTGCGAGGAACGGGCGCGCACATTCCCGACCTTGTGCCTCCCCATCCTTACCCCTGCCGCCTGCCCGTTTGGTGGCCTGTCCGCGCGATACGAAGCACGCGTGTCCGCAAAGCGCAGTCGCCGCCCCCCTGCTGCCGCTCAGCTTCCCAATCAGGTCGCCCGCCTGTCGTGCAGCCCCCCGGGCCATCGTCACCCAGAGCGGAGCTTGGCTCGACGTCGAGTGCGGCTCCCGTAGCTAGCGAGCGCAGACCAAGATAGCGAGCAAGCTGCCCGTTTATATGCTCGCGCCTCTCCCTCCTCTGCGTCCTGGGCCTGTCTCGCATTAATTCCCCATCTCAGCACGTGGACCCCTTTTCCCGCTTTGGCACTGCTTCTGGTCATGCGAGGAGGGTCACAGTAACCCTAGCTGCTCGTCGTCCGAGCCGACGCTCCCGGGGCTTCCTTACCCACCCAGCCGCGCCCGCCCGCGACTCGAACCGCACGAACTGCCGCAATACCTGCACATATGCACGAAACCTACTTCCGGTGACTCTGGCTACTGACGACACCGCCCCTCGCCCTATAATCCCGCACCCTGCACACCCACCCTCGCTTGGGACGCAGCCTCTGTGCGCCTGCCGCCATCGTGTCCTGGTGCCCTGTCAAGCGAGAATTTCGCCGTATCCGACCAAGCCAGCGCAACACGAGCTTGGAACAGAAGAAGCGAAAAAAGAGGGTCGAGAGGGAGAGTTGGAAAAGAGGGGGAGCAAATTGAGAACGGGCCACGGACGGCCAGGGTCTCACGTGAGTACCTTGCTAAACAAAGAACCCTCGCGCCAGAGCGAGGGCGAGCACCCCCGGCGGGAAAAAAGAAGAAAAAAAGGATTGACCTGGCTGGACTGCAGCACGGCAGCGAACAGAGAGAGCTGAGAGACAGGACCGCTGCAGCCCGCATATCGCGCAACCACGTTGGACGCAATGGCTCGAAATCGCGGTGGGTTCAACAGCCAGCCCCTTTCAATAATTTGCCCATCCCCTCCGCCGAGAATTGCTGCCCTTGCCGTTCAGTTGCTTGGTTCCGCCCATGCGCCCTGGTCTGGGCTTAGGTTGCTGAGCCGGCATCGCTGCGCCAATCGTCATCCCCAGCGCCACTACTTCATCCTCAGCCCAGGCCGCCGCCTTCTCAGCTCCTATGCCTGGCCTATTTCTCACTGCCCCCCTCCCCGCGGTTGCCGATCACGACCGACCGTCCCCTTCCCCTTCCACCATCCCTTGTCCACTACCCTAAATATCTACCGAAGACCTCCCCGCCAATACCACCCCTGACTCCGGCCACCGGAAAAACCCCGAAGGCCCGTACTGACAGGAAATAATTGTCACTTAAGTACTCTCGTTCGTTTCTCAGTTTTCCGGGTCTCACCTCCGGGATTCTAGATCCTCGACGCCCAACTCCTCCCCGCCAAACAACGCCACAAAGCCGCAATCTGGCATACCGCCCCTGCAGACGTCGTTGGGCCATACACACGACCCTCCCGGTTCGCCTGTCCTCTCACCCACGACCGGGTCGCCTACTCGCCCTGAGTTCACCAGTTCGCCGCTGTCACTATCTGGATCCCCGACGGACGGTGCCCAGCCCCGGACCAACGGGAGACAGCGAAGCAGTTCCCGGCCACAGTCGATGATCCAGACCTACCATCCGCACATCATGGACGTCACCGAAGAAACGATTCCCGAGCTTCAGCCCATATTTACCCTGCTAAACAACCACTCCAACAAACTTTACCAGGAGGGCTACTTTTTGAAGCTCGACGACCAGAACACCCGTAAGTCTCATGCCCCAACCCCAGTGGTGTGTTGACCGCTCGCAAGTTCTAACTCTCTCACAGAGGGCCGTCCGAATCCGGATCGAACGTGGACCGAGTGCTTCGCCCAGCTGGTCGGGACAGTACTGTCGCTATGGGATGCTGCAGAGCTTGACAGCGCGGGAGAAAATGGGGAGGTTCTCCCCAAGTTTATCAACCTCACTGATGCCTCGATCAAAATGGTAACACCAACGAAACCACGCCGGTCCCAAGTGCTGCGGGGTAACATCTCTAACATGTCGTACAGATCGAATCCCTGCCGACGAGATCGAATGACGAGCAACCCCTCCAGAACATACTGAGCATTTCAACAGCCGGCCGGAATCGCTATCTTCTCCACTTCAACTCGCACCACTCCTTGATCCAGTGGACTGCAGGCATTCGCCTGGCTATTTTCGAGCATTCGACGCTGCAGGAGGCTTACACCGGTGCCCTCATCGCGGGAAAGGGCAAGGGACTCAATGGAATTGGCGTCATCATGGAGCGCGCCAGAGTCAAGACCGAGGACTGGGTGAGAGTCCGTTTCGGGGCTGGCGTGCCGTGGCGGAGGTGCTGGTGTGTCATCTCGCCACCCGACGAGAAAGAATACCAGAAGCTCCAGAAGGACCTGAAGAAGCGCTCCCCGTACGACAGGTCCCCTGTGCCCATCTTGAAGGGAGACATCAAGTTCTACGACACGAGGAAGGACGGTAAAAAGCAGAAGAAGGCCAAGCCTATCGCCTCCATCTCGGATGCGTATGCCGCATACGCCATATACCCCCAGGCCAAGTCCCTTATCGATGCGTCTACGCTCCTCAAGGTCGAGGGCAACATCACTATTCATTCTGATCCGCCTTCGTCCACCGAGGGCTTTGTTTTCATCATGCCCGAGGTGCACCCGGCTGTCAGTGGCTTCGAGATGCTTCTGCGGTATCTGTTCCCCACGTGGGACACGTTTGGGCTCTACGGTCGCCCAGGCAGGCTTGTTGCAAGTGTGCTTGACCAGAGGTCTCTGATGTTCGGCATGCCTAAGCACAAAAAGTATGGTTATTTGGAGATTCTAGATGTCACCAGCTTGATCCTGTCTGAGGGTAGCTCTGGTTGGTCGGAGAGGGAATGGAGGCGGCGGTTGAGGGAACTGACGGCAGCAAGAATGACTGCAATGGAGGAAGATCCCAAGGGACACAGCAGAAGCTCAAGCCGCAGAAGCGCTCGGCTCAGTATCGGACATGGTTCGGCCCCCCGCGACGCCTCAAGGCCTCGTGTTGGGTTCGCCGACGACGCAGGGTCAGCCAGGTCAGGCCGATCCGCGTCTGTCACACGTCCAGGCATTCGCACAGACTCGGCCCCGCCGCCTATGGAAAGGCACCGGGGGTCTCCGCCGCGAACCGCTAACCACGCACGCAATTCTTCCGAGACCCGCGCTGATCCTCGATTGGATGGCATGGCGATGCCTATTCGGAGCCACGGAGGCCAAGACGCGCTCGGATCGGGCTACTCGTCCGCTCGAGGCCCTCCTCACCAGCCTCGCGGGTTCCAGAACGAGCTTGCAACCACTCCTGAGCGCGTCAGCTCCGAGGATGAACGCTCTAACCCCCCTCCCCGGGACTTTGGCAACATGGAGAGGATGCAAACGCCGGAGCCTGTCCAACCGCCGCCCGCATTTGCCCATTCGCCTTCATCGCGGCCAGCTGCCAAGCCATACCACACTCCTGAGATGAGGAGAGCAAATAGCCGTCTGTCCAGTACCACCCTGGCCCAGCTTGCCAAGGCGGGTGGAGTTCCGGCACCCTATCGTGACGAACTCGGAAGGACGAGCAGCGACGAAAGCTCGGGGTCAAGACCCTACCATGGGGACCCAAGAAGCCAAGGGGTTAGGGACGCACACGCCGAATCCATGGGGATCACTGCTAATTCGAATGCGTCCCAAGTTCTAAACTCGCCGAACCACCAGAGCCAAGACGGACACCATGCTGGTGTTCTGCCGCCGCCCGCAGGCGCCCATCTGTCTGAGCGACAGAGGTCTCCGTTGAACCAAGAGACCATGAGGTCTGCGGACCAACATCACGAACAACGAAGCAATCCCCAGCACTCACCACAATCCCCTCCCCCGCAGGCCCTTCCGCATGGAGGACCACTTCCTACTGGCCCACTTGGTCCCTCGTCTCCCCCCCAAAGGAAACCACTTCCAGCGCAACACCAAGGAGCAGCAGCTTCGGAGATTGCGGGCTACGCATTTGAAAGGAGCCCTCTTGGCCAGTTCGCGCCTGGAGGCGCCTCCCCATCGCAGAACTCGCAACCCAAACGATCAAACACGTACATAAGCCAGGCCAGTATCGGCAGTGTTTACGACGATGCGTCCTCAACTGCCAGCCCTGACTACGCCAGCACAAAGTCATCCGATACCCACGAGTCCATTGAACGCCCCCGCGCCGGCGTTCTCAAGACTGTTGGCGCTGAACAACAGGTCCACGTCAACGATGTCAGCAGTCATTTCGACATACCCGAAATCAATTTTGGCCCGACGGTCAATTACGCAGCCACTAGCTCCCCTCGCGCCAAGACCCCCTCTCCTAACCACAACGGCACTCCTACCCACGCAGTCGGCCACAACCGGAACGACTCGGAAGACACGCTTAGGCGCCGCAGTATAGCCTGGCAGCCGGGCGGCGTTACTGCCAGCCCAGCAGATCGCTCGGGCGCCATGACCCCTGAGCAGTTTGTTCAACAGCGGGCCGCGGCAGCGGCAACTCCCATGTACTCGCACGCACGCACGCCTTCTGCAAACAACACCGCAGGAATGAGAAACAACACTCCAACACCGCCGCTTATGAAACGTCGGTCGAGCTTTGACATGCTAGGTGTCAGCAAGGGCGCGCATTCCAGGTCAAGCTCAGCTGACCTCCTCAACCGGCCCAGTTCCCAGGGCGCCCTTCATGCTCTCGGGGGTGGCGGCTCTGGGGACTATTCTGCCCACCTCTCAGCTCGCGAGCAGGAGCACGTGTCCCGCGTCACGGGCTCGCCTCTAGTGTATGTGGCAGGCGGCCGTGGGCAGGCGATGCCCACCAACGGAGGTCTTGTCGCAGCCATCGACGCAAGGGAACGAGAGAAACAACAGATGAAGCAGGGCATCAGCTCGGCCCTTGCCCAAAACGCCATCAACCAACGTCAAGAGCAGCAGGAGCGTGAGTACCGCCTTCAGCAGCAGCAGCACCATCATGTCATGCGGAAACATCAACAGGGGCAGCAAACCATGTATGGTGCACTAGGGACTCCCGCGGGGTCACCAGCAGTTGACTCTCCGTCCATGTACTTCGCCGGAGCACCGACCAATAGTGCCATGTCTATGTACTCAGGGTTCGGTGGGATGCTCGCTTCACCGGGAGGAGGCCCCGCTGGCCCGTCGGGAGGAGGCACGGGCTACATGGGGCCGGTGGCCGGGCCTGGTTACGCTCAGCCTCAGATGCAGAAACAAGGCCGTGGCAGCCCGATGAACTACTCTGGCGCACGACCCTACTCTCCCGGAGGCTTTTCGCGACCATTCCCTGTGCCAGGCCAACAACAATCGGCACCGCGCCACTTCGGTCAGCCAGGGCCGCAACAGTTCTCGCCGACAGGTGGTATGGTGGCCGGGGCCCAGGGCCAACAATCTCCCTCCCGCCGGCCGGCGCCACAAAACGCCTTCGGCCGCGGCGCTACCCAGTACCAAGGACAGGCGCTCTAGAGGAGGGCACCATGGGCTCTGGGAAGACTGCTCGGAATTCGACGCGCAGTTTCCGTTGAGGCAGAGTAACGATGCTCGCCGCAAAACCAGCCTAGTATGAACGAGGCTAGTAGCCATTGACAGGACAGGAAGGAAGGAGTATGAATACACTAATGGGAGAAGCAGATCAAACAACACAACACACTTGCATGCACTTGACCACGGAGTTTGGAGGAGGCGTTTCATCATGATTGCTACGAGATCGAATTCTGCATTTTCCTACACGATACTGAGCCATTGCATCTGCTCTCGCTGGGACTCGTCTGCAAGACATTTTTCACACGGCTGCATACCCTTCAGTGGTAAACCCGATAGCAGTTTGCTACTAGACTGGGCTTGACTTTCCTTTTTGTTTACTTTGTATGGGGCGTCTTCGGACGATTACATAGGTCGTAATAATAACTAAACCATTACTCGCCATGCGTCCCGGGTGGACTGTGTCACCCCATGGTACCCTCACTGCAAGTCAACTGCCGGGAGTGGGCTACTGAGTATATGCATGTCTGATTGCTGTCCCGATTCCTGGGTTTGCATCAGAGTCGGATGCAGGGTGAGCAAGTGCTCGGGTCGCTTGTACTGGCCCTCGCCCTCTTCTTGCCAGGAAACAGCAGGCAGACCACGGGCATGCATCGTCGACCGCCCGCGTCCATCTGCTGGAGCTCCCAATCCACAGAGACCAGCGAGGTCTGTCGCATCAAGGGGCAGGCGGTCGCTCCGACGTGCAGGCCGCGACGAGCCTCAATAAGCGCTCCGGCGACTTTTCCGCCTTGCCAGCGCACCAGATGCCGCACGCCGGAGCAGCGCGCATGCGACCTGGAGTCGGAGCCCGTCTAGCGTGCATAGCTGCAGAGTCAGGCGCTGTCCTCGGCGCAGCGCGACTTTGGCGGGCGCCGCCCCAACAAAATCTGGCCCCATGCCGTGGTGCTGCCACCCGGACAACTTGGCCCGGCAGCGGGCAGGCTGGCAAATCCGCAGCGCACACCAAACCCAGCGCACGCCCACCCCAGACCGCTCGCTCTGACCATCTCTCCATCGCAAACACCGCACACTGCATTCGTTTGACGCCGAGAGCCCGCGCTGCCCGCCACGCCGATCGCATCACAGATCGGAGCCTCTGGCCGGCCCTGTCGTTGGAATGAGGAGGCTCCCTCGTTGCCGACCGCCCTCAGCCGCCTCGCCCTCTCTCCCGATCCGACCACCGACGACGGCCTTCCCCGCAGCAATCTGGACTCGCCCGTGCGCGCCGCCGACGGCAGACTCCCCGACAATATGGCACCCGAATGAGCATGGATGCAGGCGCTTCCTGTCTTCTTCTGCGCCCCGCAGGCAAGCGCCGCCACCGCCGCCGCCACAGCAGCAGCAGCAACCGCTTGCAGAAGGGGATGCGATGACGACGGCCAACGACGAAAGCACCGATGCCACCTCGAAATTTTCGGCGGCGGCGGCGGGCCTGCCCTTCAAGTTCGAGACCGGGGTGGCGCTCTTCGCCAAGCGGGCACCCCGCCCGTTCCCGCCGCCCTTCCTCTCGCCGCCCTCGGGTTCCTTCAGCGACCCGCTGAGCACGCACCACAGCAGCCGGGACCGGCGGCGGCGGAAGGGAGGCGCGGGTGGCGCCAGTTATGTGAACGGAGAGCTGATCAGGGGATGGACCAACGGCGACGACGCCGTGTACGCGGGCGAGACCTTCATCTGCGCAAACGACGGCGTCGGCGCCTGGTCCGCCCGACCCCGCGGCCACTCGGGCCTCTGGGCTAGGCTGGTTCTGCATTTTTGGGCTGGCGCCGTCTGCGAGGACATCATGAGGTGGAGGCGTGATGGTGGCGGCGGCGCGCCGGACCCTATCGCGTCTCTTCAGCGCGCGTTTGAACGCACACTCGAGGCGACCAGTCCGCCCAACGACTGGCAGGGCACTACGACGGCAACAGGGGCACAGATATTCTACAGGCAGCCGCCGGAACCGCAGGAAGGGGGAAACAAGGGCGGTGGCGCGCCGACCCCGCTGCTGTACGTCACGAACCTGGGCGACTCGCAGGTGATGGTGGTGCGTCCCAGCACGGGCGAGCTGGTGTTCAAGACCAAGGAGCAGTGGCACTGGTTCGACTGCCCGCGGCAGCTGGGGACCAACAGCCCAGACACTCCGACCGAGAACGCTGTCGTGGACGTTGTCGAGATTCGCGAGGGCGACGTGGTGCTGGCCATGTCGGACGGCGTCATCGACAACCTGTGGCCGCACGAGATTGTCGACAAGGTGTGCGAGTCGGTCAAGAAGTGGGAGTGCGACGGCGGGGCCGCGTCGTCGGCGTCGCTCTATCGCCGCTTTCCTGGCCACGAGGGCGAGGACCTGGAGGAGGAGCTGCTCGACGGCGGCGGCGACCGCACGGGGGGAGCCAACGGCGGCATGCAGCTTGTCGCGGACGAGCTCATGGAGGCGGCCAGGATCATCGCTGTGGACCCCTTTGCTGAGAGCCCGTACATGGGGCACGCGATCGAGGAAGGGCTGCCTACTGAGGGAGGTACGTACATGCTGCTGCGGCCTTCGCTATTCTTGCCTGCTTTCCTATATCTGTCTGTCCTGGACACGACACTGACGTACGGGACTCTCTGCTCTCGCCCCAACAGGCAAGCTCGATGATATCAGCGTTGTCGCTGCTCTCTGCCGCCGTGTCTGAAACGAGGCCGTCTTGATCTTGGGCATCGCGACGAGTGTCTGCCAAGCTTTGGCCTCGCCCAGAGTGTTGGAAATCCGGTCTCTTTTGTACGCAAAGAAGCATTGCCATGGCGTCTCTGGTGTTATAACGATTGTTTTCTGGGGGTCAATGGGAGGGGAGGAGCACGGAACGGGGCCAGAGCAGCTCAGGCCTGGGCTGGAGGGAATTCGACAGAAACACTGTCTAATGGAAGCAGGCGGGATTTTTTGACGACTGGGGACGGGCAGGTAGACGTTTGTAAATTTGCATGTCCAGGGCTGGCCACTATGATCGATTTCACTTCCCTTTGCAAAGTCTGTTTTCTTATCCACGCCTGTCTCAACCTTGAAGGCTGAGACTAGACTAGCTCGAGTGATCAACTTGCGACCCCACCCAAGCGCATGCGCGCGGGGGGAATCCGAGAAGTGGGACTCCCGCGCCTGCGTCGCCTGTTATCAGCGAATCCGATAAGAAACTTCTTTTTTTTCTTGGATCCTCCCATCGTCCACTGCCAACCGCGCCAGAGCCGCGCGCGACCAAGATTCTCCCACCCAGCCATTGATCCCTTGGCCGCAGCACACGGCCACCACAGACAATATGAAAGCGAAAAGGTACCCGGCACGCGCATTCCCCGTGCCAGAGCACGCCTGCGCCCATGCTCGTCCGTGGCGCTAACTCCGACATGCAGGTCCAAGCAGTATCGCAAGCTCATGAAGCAGTACTGCCGAGTATGGAACTTTGTATGGCTGCCTTGTTCCGCTTCCTCAAGAGCTCGCTCGCCACCCGCTACTCCGGCTCTTTTCCTGGCTAACCGGTCAATTGTCTTCTTTTTTGCACAGAGGGAACCATACCAAGTCCTCGTGGACGCCGACATTGTCAAGGATGCGAACCGCTTCAAGATGGACCTTATCCCGGCCCTTGAGCGGACCTTGCATGGGAAGATCAAGCCCAGTGAGCATCTCCTCTATCCTTACTTGTGGAGCAGCGGCTAACGTTTCGCATCATCAACCCAGTGATCACACAATGCTCCATGTTAGTCAAATAAGCCGCCCCGAGGCCGTCGACGACAGACGCCCATAAGACAAGGGCCAGGTCCCAGGAGAGCCGCAGGAAGCCGGCGTGGCTAGAGCGGGTCCTTGTGACATCACTGCTAACCAGTCGACAACACAAAAACACAGGCGTCACCTCTACGCGCTACAGGGAACCCAGCCGGGGATGAAGGCACTTATCGACTCGGTCAAGGAGAACTTTGAACGGCGGCGGTGTGGCCACCACCCCGACGAGACGGATGCCCTCTCAACGCTCGAGTGCCTATCGTCCTTCATTGTCGACTCGGGCAAAGGGGCGCGAAATCGCTACGTGGTGGCCAGCCAGGACCCGGAGGTGCGCAGGTACATGAGGGGCGTCAAGGGAGTGCCCCTCATCTACATCTCGCGCAGCGTCATGATCATGGAACCCATGGCCTCGGGCAGCGCAGAGGTCGTGTCCAAGGAGGAGCGCGCAAAGTTCAGGTCCGAGATCAAGTCGCTGGTGTCGGCTGGGTCCAAGAGGAAGAGGGGGGATGGCGACGACGGCAGCGACGTCTCGGGCGACAATGAGGATAGCGACGAGAACGATGACGATGACGATGACGATAGGGAAGATAACAACACGGCTCCGGGCGAGCGACGCAAGGCCGCCCCATCACGATCCTCGACCGCCGATGTCCCCGATCGCAAGAAACGCAAAAAGGTCTACGGGCCCAAAGGTCCAAACCCGCTTGCGGCCAAGAAGAAGAAGGCCAAGGCGGCCACGAAGGGGGAGGCAGGGGCGGAAAAGGCCGCGCGGGGCGATAGGGACGGGGGTGCAGCAGCGACGGCCCCATCAGACCAGCCGGGCAAGAAGAAGAGGAAGAGAAAAAGCAAGAAGCCGGCTGGCGCTGGCGATGATGGGCCCGCAACAACCGGGGCCGAGGCCGCCCACGCCCCGGTCTCGGTCGAGACGTAGCCTGGTCTTGTCTGTTTTCTGGTGGCTTGGGTTGGGGGGCCGTGGATGTTTGGCATCGCTCCGGGTAAGTAGTGATAGACGCAGATCTGCCTGCCGGTTTCGCTTTTCCAACCGGGCGCGCGGTCTCGGATGGGGTGATGGAGAGGCTATCAGCGTGCGGGTAGGAGAAGACGTACTTGGGCGGCCGGCATAATCTGGGCCGGCTCCCCGGCGGTTTCCTCTCAGCGACCCGCTGCAGTGGCTGAGGCGGACCGGTTCCAGGCACAAGGTAGGCGGGCCTGGAGAGCGCGGGCTAAGACCTGTGCGCGGCCTTTGGCGCATGACGGGCCGGCAGACGGGATGTGAGCAAGGCAGAGGAGCGAGGGAGCCCCGGGCAGGGTCTTCCCAACATAATTCAACCGCGGAGGGGTCCAGCACCCGGAACACCCAGTGGATCATATTCCTGCGAGCGTCGGATTGCGCGGCTACTTTGTTGCGCCTTGAAGCCATCGCCCGGGTCCTCCTGGGACGACGGGCTTCAGCTGCGTGCTCTCCCCTCCCCGTGCCGTTCCCCCCGCTCTGAGAAACGGCTCGAGGTGGCAGCATTGTAAGAGAAAACCAACCCATCTATTGGGTTCGGCGACGTAACAAGCTTGTTTCCTATGCGTTTTTTTTTTTTTGCTTGCAACACATCTGTGAAGGTCCACGACTCACTCTGTGTCTTTTAAACTTTACACACGCTCCCCGTGACAGCTGTGACGTCCATGTCCATGGTACATATTTTGTATCGCAAAGCCAAAAGCATGCAATATCAAGGTCGTCAGATACTAAACAGCGCCATCATCCATCCGCCTTTCATCTGGTCCCGGATTTGCCTCACAGCTCGCATGAAACCCCCC